>JBAMJR010000261.1:2500-10000 GCA_038501785.1 Myoxocephalus aenaeus
TTTGTCTGAGTGCTCCTTCACATTGTCTTCCTGTGTTTTAGACGCTCGCACAACGCCGTGAAGTCACTCCTCAAGAGTTTTTTTTTTTTTTTTTATATACAACAAAATCTGTAACTGAATTAAATGAAGTGTATCTGTGTATAATGTAGACGATGTAAATCCCTCCTCTACTTGTGGCCTCTTTGTTAATTTCGCGCTGCTCAGCATGAGGTCCCTCTCCAATTAATGTTTTAATTGCCAGGGTTTTATGAGATCAGAAACCGGGCTTATGTTGCTCTCTCTTCTCCTTGGGTGACTTTCATTCCTTCACAATTAGATGGAAACTAAAAACTAATTAGAATCTCCAGACTCCTTTAATTTGTGTGTCATTAGAGCAATTATTAGAGCAACGATTAGAGCAATGATGGAGCAATGATGGAGCAACGATGAGAGCAACGATGAGAACAACGATGAGAGCAACGATGAGAGCAACGATGAGAACAACGATGAGCGCAATGATGAGAGCAACGATTAGAGCAACAATGAGCAACGATTAGAGCAATGATGGGAGCAACGATTAGAGCAACGCTGAGAGCAACGATTAGAGCAACAATGAGAGCAACGATTAGAGCAAAAATGAGAGCAACGATTAGAGCAATGATGGGAGCAATGATTACAGCAACAATGAGAGCAACGATTAGAGCAACAATGAGCAACGATTAGAGCAAAGCTGAGAGCAACGATTAGAGCAAAAATGAGAGCAACGATTAGAGCAATGATGGGAGCAATGATTACAGCAAAAATGAGAGCAACGATTAGAGCAACGATTAGAGCAATGATGGGAGCAACGATTAGAGCAACGATTAGAGCAACGCTGAGAGCAACGCTGAGAGCAACAATGAGAGCAACGATTAGAGCAACGACGAGAGCAACGACGAGAGCAACGATGAGAGCAACGATGAGATTAACGATTAAAGTCCCCTCATCAGCTCCTCTCTCCGACAGCATCCTGTTATCGCTTCTTCTTCTTCTTTTCTTTTTTTTAAACCAGAAGACCTTTTACAAAAAAATAAGAAAAAGAAGGAAAATTTGAAATAATGTCTCTTTCAGAATTGTTTTAATTATAAAAAGCGTACTTTTATAAACCAAGATGTCGGGTCCCATTCTGCGGAACGTTCAGAAAAGTTTTATCGCAGCGGAGACGACAAATCCGTAGATTTCTCTCCGACCAGTCAAACGTTTCTGTCCAGGATTATTTTTAGGGTTGCAGGAAGTAACAAACAGGTTTTCCCTCAGGAAGGAAACGGGGGACATTGAAACTCTCTACCGGGACGCGTGTTTCCTGTCCGAGTTGATTGAAGTGAACTCGATACAATGTTGCAACAAGTCAAAATACAAAGTTGCACAAAGTCAAGGTGATTGGTTTAGTTACGGTGACTTCTCTAAGATCTATTGAAAGGTTTGATCTGTTAATCAATGGTAAATAGTTTTTTTGTGTCAACACAGAGATTTTCCGTTACACGGAAACTGCATGAATACAAAACGCCAAAATAAAAACAATACAGTGAATAAAATGAAGAGATATAAAATGTTCTTTTATTCAACACTTTAAAAAACAAACTATTTCTAGGCCCTTTCCTCGGAAATTGCATACCCAAACTAAAAAGGGTGTATCTCTGCAACCACTAGGGCTATTTGAGTAATGTGGGTGTTATAATAAAAGGTACAAATGTGAGATTTGGTTCAGATGTGTAAATATCAGTCTATATGTTACTGGTTAAGAGTAAATGAAGATGACACACAGAATAAAATGAAAAGGTTTCAGGTCCGCCTATAAAAAAAATTTCAGGATGATTATTTCTTTGAAATGATGCAGCTGTAAGGTCCAACTCTAACCCAGATCATAGCACAATATGTGAACATTCTCTAACCCAAATCATAGCTCAATATGTGAACATTCACTAACCCAAATCATAGCTCAATATGTGAACATTCTCTAACCCAAATCATAGCTCAATATGTGAACATTCTCTAACCCAAATCATAGCACAATATGTGAACATTCTCTAACCCAAATCATAGCTCAATATGTGAACATTCTCTAACCCAAATCATAGCTCAATATGTGAACATTCTCTAACCCAAATCATAGCTCAATATGTGAACATTCTCTAACCCAAATCATGGCACAATATGTGAACATTCTCTAACCCAAATCATAGCACAATATGTGAACATTCTCTAACCCAAATCATAACACAATATGTGAACATTCTCTAACCCAAATCATAGCTCAATATGTGAACATTCTCTAACCCAAATCATGGCACAATATGTGAACATTCTCTAACCCAAATCATAGCTCAATATGTGAACATTCTCTAACCCAAATCATAGCTCAATATGTGAACATTCTCTAACCCAAATCATAGCTCAATATGTGAACATTCTCTAACCCAAATCATAGCTCAATATGTGAACATTCTCTAACCCAAATCATAGCTCAATATGTGAACATTCTCTAACCCAAATCATAGCTCAATATGTGAACATTCTCTAACCCAAATCATAACTCAATATGTGAACATTCTCTAACCCAAATCATAGCACAATATGTGAACATTCTCTAACCCAAATCATAGCTTAATATGTGAACATTCTCTCTGCAAAGGCGAGGTCTCCAAAATTTGCATTGGGGCACATCTGTGACATTTGAATTTGTTCATGTACCAAACTATATATTTCACTTATATATTACTTATGGTGTTCAATACATCCAAATACAGCAGTTTTGGTCTTTTCTTCATAAAACAAGCTGATTTACAATGTGCAAAAATAAAAAAAGTCCATTAAACTCACAGTAAACGCTTCTTTGGTTAAATAAGCGAAGACTTCCTTTTTCTTCTGACTCAACGTTATCGGAGGAAAAAATCTTCCCATCATTCAAACCGCTGTCATTAAAAAGAAGAAAGCATAAAAAGAGCCACACACAGCCGGCGGCATCTGAGCTTTAATCTGCCGCCAAAGAGAGACAATAAAACGGCTCCGAGTTGACAGGCGGCCAGGCAGCGAAAGTGTGTGTCACCGATGTGTCACTCATTCGCAAATATGCTGCCTCACACACACACACACACACACACACTCACAGTCATTGTGAAACCAGTTCTTCGGTGCCGCTAATCCCAGTAAAAGTCATTACACAAACCACTTTTTGACATGTTAACACTCTTTTTAAGTGGTTTATTCAAAAGAGATTATTCAATCTCGTTGTCTCAGACATAGTTTTAATTTTTTTAAAGGCGAGATCTGTAGATTTTATCTGACTGTTAAAATCGGCCCTGAGAGGAAACGAGAGCTCACTCTCACTCAGACACGATATTTCATCTCACTCCCCTCATCTCATTCATCTCATCTCATCTCAATCCTCTCATCTCACTCCCCTCATCTCACTCCTCTCACTCCTCTACTCTCACTCATCTCCTATCACTCCTCTCATTCCTCTCATCTCACTCATTTCATCTCACTCCTCTCATTGCACTTCTCTCCACTCACTCCTCTCCTCATCTCACTCATTTCATCTCACTCCTCTCATCCCACTCCTCTCCTCTCACCCTTCTCCTCTCACTCCTCTCATCCCACTCCTCTCCTCTCACCCCTCTCCTCTCATTCCTCTTATCTCACTCAGCCTTCAGAGTGAACCTTCTCTTGAGCAACGTTTGCGTGGCGGCTCCTGCAGCTCTCTGTGGGCGTCGGCCTGGATGAAAGGAGGGCGTGGCCTGGATGAAAGGAGGGCGTGGCCTGAGAAGCCGCTCTCCTTGGGTAAACAGAGACTGTTCACAAGAACCTTCATAACCTCCAGCTGACAATAGCGCCGCAGTTAATGTTTCACACCGTTACACAATAAAATTCACGGGAACCGTTTGCTCTGAGCGTGACATCAGTTCCCAGGATCAGGAACGTGATAACGGAACCTTATTGGAACATTATCAGAACTTTACCAGAACCTTATCGGAACATTACCAGAACCTTCCAACGGCGATCACATAAGATTTAATGTTTGGAAATTAAAGTTAACAAACTGCAATAAAATAAAATCACATCGTCAGAGTTTGGATTGCATGATCTGCTTTTACAGCAAAACATTATATACAGTGTTGTATAAAGTACCCAAAAGCCGTACTTGAGTAAAAGTAAAGATACTTTACTGGAAAATTACTCGAGTAAAAGTAAAAGTCACCTATTAAAGTACTACTTGAGTAAAAGTCTTAAAGTATCTGATATTTTCTGTACTTAAGTATCAAAAGTATTTTTCTGATATAAAATGTACTTAAGTATTGAAAGTAAAAGTACAAGTACATGCTTTTAATAAAAAAGCAATGGGTCAGAATTTTGAGAATTATGAAGTTTATTCTTTTAAGTGCTGTGGCCACCATGACCAAGGACCAGGAGTTGTGTTGATACAATAACTGGGTTGGCTGGGATCCATCCATATATATTATGTTCAACATAATATATTGTACCTAAGTATACTTTTGCATCTACTATGAATTTATCATCGTAATTCTCCAAAAAGCAATATGACACTATGAAGGAGTTGTAACAGTGTGGTTATAAGTATGCTCATTCTGCCCGGTAACGGTCCGTGGGTCCCTTGGTACCCGGGCCCCTTGGTACCGGGTCCCTTGGTACCGGGCCGTGGGGCCCTTGATACCAGGCCCCTTGGTACTGGGCCGCACAGAAAGAATGAATGAAAAATGTTAAAGTTAAATTAAAAAAGTCCGGAAAAAATGTTTTATTGTGAAAAATGACCAGATACATCCGTCTGTGGTAACCTCAGACGGAACCTCTTGACACATGTCAATATGTCACGTTACCCTAAAAATGAAACTTAAATCTGTTTCAACTCTGCCGGTGTTCTGGATTAAAACCAAGGCAAAGTATCCTGAGATCGCCAAAAAAGCATGAAAACCTGCTTTCATTTCAACATCCTGTCTTTGTGCAGCGCGTTATAAGTTAAGCAGTAGACTGGACTAAAGGTTTAGTTAGGAGTAGAGTCAGTAGACTGGACTAAAGGTTTAGTTAGCAGTAGAGTCAGTAGACTGGACTAAAGGTTTAGTTAGCAGTAGAGTCAGTAGACTGGACTAAAGGTTTAGTTAGCAGTAGAGTCAGTAGACTGGACTAAAGGTTTAGTTAGCAGTAGAGTCAGTAGACTGGACTAAAGGTTTAGTTAGGAGTAGAGTCAGTAGACTGGACTAAAGGTTTAGTTAGGAGTAGACTGGACTAAAGGTTTAGTTAGGAGTAGAGTCAGTAGACTGGACTAAAGGTTTAGTTAGGAGTAGAGTCAGTAGACTGGACTAAAGGTTTAGTTAGGAGTAGACTGGACATAACGAACACACGTCAGGTGTCGTTGTCTCCCGTCTCTCCGAGGTCCGGAGACAGTTTGGTCTTCACGTTACCGGCCCGTGACGCATAAAGATTTGGGAGCGCTGGACTAGAGGATGTTGAGGGCTAATGCAGAATATTGTGATTCGCAAAACCTGCTTGGTGGAGTCTGTGTTCCACCACAGTCCCGGATGTGTTTTTCTTTCTTTCTAGAGATAGATTTGATTTTGTAGCGAGTAACGAAGGTTTCAGGGGAAATGTATCGGAGTAAAAGTACCAGTTTTCTTTGCAAAATGTAGTGAAGTAAAAGTAAAAGTAAACAGAAATATAAATAGTAAAGTAGAGTACATATATCCCAAAAAACTACTTAAGTACAGTAACGAAGTATTTCTACTTCGTTACTATACACCACTGATTATATATATATATATATATATATATATATATATATATATATATATATATATATATATATATATATATACACACACACAGTATATACAGTATACACACACGTATATATATATATATATATATATATATATATATATATATATATATATATATGTAGTGTTGTAGTGTGATATATGATATAACTAAATAAATAACAATGATTCAAATTGTTAAAATTAACTTTTTTCATGTTTCATTATTTGATATACAGTCATGGTCATATAATTATTATTTTATTAAACACAATCAGGGTTAGGAGTCATAAACAAGTAAACAAACCACAACACAAACAAAAACCACGACAGCCAATCTAATATATTTATATTCCAGATGTTATATGTATACAAAGTCAATAATTGCATAAAATCCAGAGATACATTTTCCATGAAAAGTTATTAAAATTACAATAATTCAACTTAAGTGACCCGGATGTCCGGCTGCTATTTACATATCTGGAGCCATTACATTGTAAACACCGCAGGGATCAATTATTAAACTCAATAAGTCAGTTAATGCTTCACAGTTGAGCCACGCCCGCCTCAACAAATATAGATACCCACATTAAAGCCGCCGTTGGCTCTAAATCATTTTATAACCGGGTTCATTTCCCCTGAGGACGAGGACAAGGAACAGGAAGTACTAATATGGGCGTTAAGCAGAACACACCGCGGGGAAAATTCCTCGAAGAAAGAGAGGCCTTTTTTGTTGCTGCTGCCGCTAAAACCTGCACGAATAAGACAAGAAGATCATCCAAAAAGAGCTGCCGAGAAAATATTGTCTCTGAGCATTTTGCAGGAACTTGTGGTAAAATATGTAATGTGCAGAAAGCAGTTCAGAGAGATCAGCGCTGAAAGCCTCAGGAGATTATTACTGTCTGTAGTCGGTGGTAACTGGAGCGCGTTTATAAAAAAGAGTCTCCAGATGCCCAGACTGATCATGTGATCATGTGATCAATTATGAGTGATTGTTGCCAGGCGAAGGCAGCGCACGCTCTTCTTTATTATGGGATGCACACGCCGCTGTGCCATCGGAAAACAGAAATGAAAAGTACTTGAAAAGTAAACAAGGGAAATAAATATACAATACAAACAAGATACACAAATAGTTTCTCGCCTCAGAAACTCTTTGTGGGCGTGTCTTCGCCGTCGTATAATAAGTATAATATATTTTTGTGAATCGGACCTTGAGACGGGGAAGATAGCGCTGCAGGTGATGCACAACATGCTGCAATGCACTCTTTATGGATCAATATGCTGCAATGCACTCTTTATGGACCAATATGCTGCAATGCACTCTTTATGGATCAATATGCAATGCACTCTTTATGGATCAACATGCTGCAATGCACTCTTTATTGACCAATATGCTGCAATGGACTCGTTATGGACCAATATGCTGCAATGCACTCTTTATTGACCAATATGCTGCAATGCACTCTTTATTGACCAACATGCAATGCACTCTTTATTGACCATAATGCTGCAATGGACTCGTTATGGACCAATATGCTGCAATGCACTCTTTATTGACCAATATGCTGCAATGCACTCTTTATTGACCAATATGCTGCAATGGACTCGTTATGGACCAATATGCTGCAATGCACTCTTTATTGACCAATATGCTGCAATGCACTCTTTATTGACCAATATGCAATGCACTCTTTATTGACCATAATGCTGCAAT
>JBAMJR010000261.1:12500-15000 GCA_038501785.1 Myoxocephalus aenaeus
TGCGGGGGATCTGTAACCGAGGCGTGAACTCGGGCGTCTACGTCGTCGTTTTCAACTGAAACGCCGTCGCTAGCATTTTTTCAAACGTCTCCGTTTTCTGGAGAGTCGTGTGGACACTCGGCGTAAACGTGGCAAATGAAGAAAACAGTGTTTGACCCTTCCTCCTCGACCCCCCCCTCCCCTTATGCCACGTGCAGGTTTATGCAGTCTTTATACTTCCTGATTTACGAATGCGTCTGATACTGTCGGGAGACGCAGCTTGAGATACTTTGAGAGAGCCGTGAAGCCCTGAACCTGAGCCCTGAACCCATGAACCTGAGCCCTGAACCCATGAACCTGAGCCCTGAACCCATGAACCTGAGACCTCTCAGACAATCTCACTCTGCACACTTTTACCAAGAGTGTGCAGTTTGTTCGCACTCTAAAAGTGACGGATTCAAGTTCACTGGCGATCTCCTCGTAGCTGTAAAAAAAAAAAAAACTGAATTGTCGATAAACCCAGGAAGATATCAGAAAACTAAACTTTTTTTAGAACGAAAAAACATGTTGCGCTCTGTGAAGAAACCCTCCATCAAAGACAGTGCACGTTGTGTCGTGCACGTGCTGCGGTGTGTGTGTCTCTCACACACCTTCCACGTGCACGGCTGGCTGCCTTTGAGAGTCGCAGCATGCTCCCTCCGTCCCTCTGGAGGAAATGTTTTTGATCTCAGCAAAGGTGAAAACGGTTAAAGGTCTGCGAAGAAATCACAACCATGTGAGCAAAGAGTGACGAGGGGCTCTGAGTGTTGTGATGATTCGCCTCGACTTTCAACACATCCTCACTCACAACCAAAAACACACACAAAATGCCCAAAAAACACTGTTTTTATAGCCACGTTTTTTATTTATTTATTATAAATTTGACTATTTATAGTCGAATTTATATTTGATTATTAGTATATTATATATATATACTATATATACTGAGGAAATAGAGTAATTTATATAGACTTCTATACAATCAGAGGAGTCGCCCCCTGGTGGTCAGTAGAGACAATGCAGCTTTAACACATGAAGCATATACTTCTATACAACCAGAGGAGTCGCCCCCTGGTGGTCAGTAGAGAGAATGCAGCTTTAACACATGAAGCATATACTTCTATACAACCAGAGGAGTCGCCCCCTGGTGGTCAGTAGAGAGAATGCAGCTTTAACACATGAAGCATAGACTTCTATACAACCAGAGGAGTCACCCTCTGGTGGTCAGTAGAGAGAATGCAGCTTTAACACATGAAGCATAGACTTCTATACAACCAGAGGAGTCACCCCCTGGTGGTCAGCAGAGTGGATGCAGCTTTAACACATGAAGCATAGACTTCTATACAACCAGAGGAGTCGTCCCCTGGTGGTCAGGAGAGAGAATGCAGCTTTAACACATGAAGCATAGACTTCTATACAACCAGAGGAGTCGCCCCCTGGTGGTCAGCAGAGTGGATGCAGGTTTTAAGACACTTCCCAATCGGCTTTGCCACGTGCTGAGGACAGACCTTGTGTGTGTTTGGTGTCGTCTGAATTTATGTCAAATAGCAGTATTAAGCTATCTGGGCTTCAACTGTTGAGTTTAGGCCCACTCAGACAGGAAACGCTCACTGTAGCTCCTCCCACTGCTCGCTGTAGCTCCTCCCACATCTTGATGTAGCTCCTCCCACAGCTCAGACCTGCTGTGTGTCGCTTCATCGGTCAGCTGGTGTTTTTCAGATCCACGTCAGCACTCTGGAGCCGCACAGCGAGTTAATGTGTCACTGCTGTGTGTGTGTGTGTGTAGCTGACCAAGGTCATAGCAACAAGTGTGTGTGTGTTTGTGTTACATGCTATCACGTTCTAAAAGAGTGTACCGTGTGTGTGTGTGTGTGTGTGTGTGTGTGTGTGGGAGAAATAACTGGGTCATGTTGACCATCTGGGAAGTATTCACAACTCTATCTTCTAAGAGCTTTTCTTTTATGTGCAGCTATCTTTCATTAGAAAAATGCATTTTGTGGGGAGCGTCACGCTGTCGGGATCAAGTTTTCTTTATCAATGTTTTTAGTTTATTTTTTATAATCGTGACTCATGGGGATGAAAGGCTGGGACAGAGCAGTATTTATGAGTTACAAAGGTATTTATTATCAACAATTACAGGGAAGCAGTCATTGACAATGGAAACGTTAGGTCTCATGTAAAAAAAAAAAGGCAAGTTCAAAATAAGACGTACAATTGTGCAGCACAGGTTGAAATATGAGGATAATAAATCTAAAGAAAAAATATATATTTGTAGAAGGCGGGTGTACAAGGATTGGAAAATGACTTAACCGGATCCATGGTTCATGAAACGCAGGACTTTCACCCAGGAGGCCGGTATGAGGGTCCCATGTGGAACCAAAAGTCAACGTTTTAAGTTGCGTAACATATTTATCTGCATAACTTCGTAACAAGCAGGAGTCCCTTTATTTTCTGGTTGGCTTTGGCTCCTCAATGGCTGTAC
>JBAMJR010000261.1:20000-25000 GCA_038501785.1 Myoxocephalus aenaeus
AGAAGCTCGCTTGACCTTCGACCCCGTTGCTGCTTGTGACTTTTCGTTTTCCGCAGAAACACGAAACCTCTTCTCTTGCTTCACATTCCCGACAATTTACTTCCTCATTGGTTACTTTGCATTAGTCGTTTCCACCGTCAGCTCCTTTATCGGCTGTTTTCATATTTAAAAAACGGTTAAATCATATCATCCTCTTTGTCTATTTTTTACTGTTTCTTTAAGGTGCTCTTAAAGAATTAAAGTTATTTATTTTGTCTTGTTTATTGGTTTTTAATGTGCAGACCCAGTTTCACAGTGTAAATGAATGATGTGAGAGTTGTTACATTTACATTTTGTCAATTAGAAGTAATTTGACATGAAGAACTCTCTTCATACCAGAATGTTTAGACTTAAATTAATAGAATAGACACCAGAAATAAATATGTGTTTTTTTTTATATTTACTTCACCATGATTGTGACTTTTAGTGTTTGTTAGTGTCCTCCAAAATAAAATGACTTGCGTGACCTAAAGAAGATTCACATGTCAGAGGAGCACACGCACACACACATAGAGCAGGTCACCTGGAGTGTGTGTGTGTGTGTGTGTGTGTGTGTGTGTGTGTGTGTGTGTGTGTGTGTGTGTGTGTGTGTGCGTGTGTGTGTGTGTGTGTGTGTGTGTGTGTGTGTGTGTGTGTGTGTGTGTGTGTGTGTGTGTGTGTGTGGTGTGTGTGTGTGTGAAGGTGAAAGTGTGTGAACATGAACATGTGATCTCAACATGTGTCAGTGCTACTGAGAACTCATACGAGATGGTGTCATTTTACAAGGTCACACACACACACACATATACACACACACACACACACACACACACACACTCACACAAACTCTCACACACACATTATTGGTTGTGTGTGTGAACATGAACGTGCACGTGCAGAGAGGACGAGCAGGAAAACATATAATTTGCTCAGATATCCTATTTGACAAATATTACTGGGTACATTCCATAGCTCAAAAACACAAATATTGACAATTTGTATAATTTATTAATATTATTATGAATTTTATAATTAATAAATATATATATATTTTTTTTTTTTTGGTGGCTCAAGGTGGGTGGCCAGGCCCCGTGGCCCTCTATTGGCCGGCCGCCACTGATTGCCCTTTATCACCGGTCCTGTTCATGACTTTCATGGACAGGATATCTCGGCGCAGGAGAACGAGGTTCTGCTGTTTGCAGATGATGTGGTCCTGTTCGCCTCCCCGGACCGTGACCTCCAGCATTCACTGGGGCGTTTTCAGTGTGAAGCGGCAGGGATGAGAGTCAGCACCTCCAAATCTGAGGCCGTGGTGCTCTGCCGGAAACCGGTGGACTGCTCCCTCCAGGTGGGGACAAACTGCCTACCCCAAGCGAAGGAGTTCAAGTACCTCGGGGTCTTGTTCACAAAGTGAGGGTAAGGTGGAGCGGGAGATGGACGGGCGGATCGGTGCGGCTGCAGCAGTAAAACAGGCGCTGCACCGGTCCGTCTTGGTGAAGATTTACCGGTCGGTCTACGTTCCAACCCTCACCTATGGTCACGAACTCTGGGTCGTGACCGAAAGAACGAGGTCTCGGATACAAGCGGCCGAAATGGGCTTCCTCCGTAGGGTGGCTGGGCTCAGCCTTAGAGATAGGGTAAGGAGCTCGGACATTAGAGGTTTTCCAGGCACGTCCAACTGGTAGGAGACCCCGGGGAAGACCCAGGACACGCTGGAGGGATTATATCTCCCGGCTGGCCTTGGAACGCCTCGGGGTCCCCCAGGATGAGCTGGAAGGTGTTGCAGGTGAGAGGGAAGCCTGCTGGACCTGATGGAAATGGATGGATGTGCTGCTGCAGTCGCTCCCTCACACATGTAAGGCAACTCGTCCGCTCACGTTTTTCCTTGAGGGCGAAACTCAAGAAGCATTTTTTTTTTCTCAAAAAAGGAAAAATGGTCACACACACACACACACACACACACACACAGAGAACACACACACAGAGAACACACACACAGAGACAGGGAGGCCGTTCCTGTGAATGCCAGGAGCATGTTCACATTTGTGAATGAAAGACTTTCTGTCTCCTTCCTTCTCTGGAACGTATTCTTGGCACGACTCCAGACACTTTTCTGAGGCGGGAAAACCCCCATACACACACACACACACACACACACACACACACACACACACACTGTGAGAAGTGACGAGTGTGGACTGTAAGTTAGTCCTGGACACACAGGCGGTGTGTGTTTGTAAGTCACCAGGGGTTTAGATGGAAATCCAAATGTGGGGAGTTAAACTAACAACCTTTACCAAAGCTGAACTAAAGCTAAAAAAGCATTCAATTTAAAAGACCTTCAGACTAAATACATAATTGATTATATCTGTAAATATATAATGGATCTAAATGCAGGGTCAGAGGTCACATGTTTAAGTCCTTTAAACAACGTTTCGTGATTTCGTGTCATTTATGTTATTGATATTTTCAGAAAAAGACTCACAGAGTCTCATAAATGCCATTATTTGGCATGCCATATGTGATATTTTTATGATAAAATAATAAAACAAGGCAAGTGTGTCTCAAAGCAGTTTGTTTACTGAAACAACAACACGTGAACCAGATTATTGGAAAAGCAAACGTCGTCAGGGACTGTAAAACATTGTAGCTCAAACTATCCTCCTGTGTGTCATTTTTTGCAGTGTGTGACCACCCACACACACACACACACACACACACACTCCCACACACACTCTTCCCCTTGCTCGCTCGCTGGGCCCCTCCCTCCCGGGCTGCCGATTGGCTGCCGGGTGCTTGGCGGGCTTTGCTCTTCCTCGTGACTGCTGCCGCCGCTGCAGCCGTCGGGGCCGCGCACGGGAACAAAAGTTCAGACGGGTGGTCGCCCCCGGCCCCTCGGCCCCCCGGCCCCCGGGCCCCTCGGCCCCCCGGCCCCCGGGCCCCCCGGGCCCCCCGGCCCCCGGGCCCCCCGGCCCCCGGCCCCCGGCCCCCGCCCCCCAACCCGCTCTGCCAGCAGGCGGCCGGGAGGCCGAGAGCAGCAGAAACCTGATAACGGAATGTTTCTGTAAAAAAAAAAAGAAAGACGTGTGTTCTCAAGTCTGCAGCCAGTTTGAAAACAAATGTTGCATCAACTCAGATGTGCTTCTGTGACAGTAATATGATAATAATGTGTTAAATATAAATCTGATTGCTGTGCCGTTGGCATCATAACTTGATAACAAACCTGTTGTGTCGCCGTTGAGGTGAAACTGTGTAACTTTCTTACAATATTCTTCCTCTTAAAGACGGGAAGTTACTCAGTTTACTGTTTTCATGGCTGGACGTGTGTCTCTGTCACACTTTGGTTTGGTATTAACATCATCTCGTAGTTACCGGAGCAATATGCAACATTCAGAGCATTAATATGGCAGCAATTTTTTTTTTTTATCTCACAATATAGTGGAGGAATTTCCACCTGAGCATAGAATGAAGTCTCTCTCTCTGTGTGCTGTAATCTGAGCTTCTCCTCGCTTTGTTGACACAAACTGTTTGTTCTGTTAGCAGGTTTGCCATAGTGTGTTTTTTCTTTTTTTACTGTTAGCACCATTAGCACCGTCAGCACCGTTAACAAAATGTTCGCCATTAGCACCATTAGCACCGTTAGCTCTGTCAGCACCGTTAGCACCATTTGCACCGTAAGCACCGTTAGCTCCGTCAGCACCGTTAGCACCATTTGCACCGTTAGCACCATTAGCACCATTAGCACCGTCAGCACCATTAGCACCGTTAGCTCCGTCAGCACCGTTAGCACCATTAGCACCATTAGCACCGTCAGCACCATTAGCACCGTTAGCTCTGTCAGCACCGTTAGGGCGGCTGTAGCTCAGGGGATGAGTGGTCGTCCCGCAACCACAAGGTAGCCGGTTCGATCCCCAGTCCCCCCATAGCGCACATGTCGAAGTGTCCCTGAGCAAGACACTGAACCCTTAACTGCTCCCCGGGCGCCTCACAGGGCTGCCCACTGCTCCCTATCCAGGGATGGGTCAAATGCAGAGAAGAAATTCCCCAAGGGGATTAATAAAGTGCATGTTTCTTTTTTCTGTTTCTTTTTTTTTCTTCGTTAGCAACATTTGCACCGTTAGCACCATTAGCACCGTTAGCTCAGTCAGCACCGTTAGTACCATTTGCACCGTTAGCACCATTTGCACCGTTAGCACCGTTAGCTCCGTCAGCACCGTTAGAACCATTAGCACCATTAGCACTGTTAGCTCCGTCAGCACCGTTAGCAACATTTGCACCGTTAGCACCATTAGCACCGTTAGCTCAGTCAGCACCGTTAGCACCGTTAGCACCATTTGCACCGTTAGCACCATTAGCACCGTTAGCTCCGTCATGTTGAGAGACGTATTTGAGGCAATCAAAATGCTCCTAATTTACGGTCTATGCACCGTTGTCAATTTGTGGCCAAAGTTTACCAACATGAGAGCCGCATTTTATTTATTTATTTATCTCTGGCTAAGTTGCTTTTGAATCCAGTGGAGAATCCTGAAAGAGATCTCCCATTCCTCCATGCTTCTTTTTACGTGGGAATAATAACGAGCTCTCGCCCGGGAGTTGCTCGCATCGCGTCAGAGGACCGCCAGTTCCAATCACATTGATTGTCCCAGTTTTTGAGTCTGTGGTGCTTTTAGCTAGATGCTAACATATAGCCATAACGGCAATGCTAACGTAGATAAAAGCTGAGGGTCAATGTTTGTTTTTGATCTTTGTAGAAAATGCTGTAATTTTTAGATCCCCGTCTTAGCTCTGGGTCTTAGGTTGCTAACATCCGCTAACATCCGCTAACATCCGCTAACTAGCACTGAAACACAAAGTGCAGCTCGTAATTATATCTGCAAATATCTCGTGATTACCTGATTACGGAGGGTGTATAATGTGTATAAATGCTTTCATAACGTGTTGATATTTTTAGGGTCTCACAGCAGTGTCATCGGCATCATTGC
>JBAMJR010000261.1:32500-67500 GCA_038501785.1 Myoxocephalus aenaeus
TTGTCATTTGTGCAGATAT
This sequence comes from Myoxocephalus aenaeus, assembly GCA_038501785.1. Taxonomy (NCBI): domain Eukaryota; kingdom Metazoa; phylum Chordata; class Actinopteri; order Perciformes; family Cottidae; genus Myoxocephalus; species Myoxocephalus aenaeus. Next base: position 32,520 of record JBAMJR010000261.1, read on the forward strand.
GCGGGGCCGATTGATGGGCAACATGTGCGTTGACGTCGTCCAATGTGAAGCCTCTATTTGATCATGTGGTCGAGACGAGAGCCGATAAACGGAGGCGAGTCTCAGGCCGAGCCGCCATGACGCCAGAAACAAAGGGCCTGAACGTACATTTAAAAAGAAGCCGTAACGAGACGCTCCGCTGGCGTCCGTGGCCTTCATCCCGCCGCTTGTTTAGCTTCAGATAAGAACGCAGCACACAGTGTTTGATCTCCGTATTATCAGCTCACCTTTAACGTGACCCACTGCTGCTGAGTTTGTTCCTGCTGCTGCATCTGGTCAGCAGTCACGGTGACTCCCAGGATCGCTGTTTGTTTGCTGACCTGTTTGGGTTTTTTTTTTTATTTTATTTTTTTTAGAGGAAGTGGGGCAAGCGCTCACGTTTTCTAGGTTTGAAGTCACCGAAAGGCACGGCAGCACAAGAGCGTTATCTGCTGCTCGGTGTGAGTGTGTGTGTGTGTGTGTGTGTGTGTGTGTGTGTGTGTGTGTGTGTGTGTGTGTGTGTGTGTGTGTGTGTGTGTGTGTGTGTGTGTGTGTGTGTAAAGGGGCTTTATGTCTGTTTAACTTTGTAAAATCCAACTGAAATCACACAAAAAATTATAATCTCAGTCCAAAATTCAAATAGAAGTACTTTTAAATGTATGATTTAATATTTAATACTATTACTTCTTGAAGAATAAGGAAGCCGGTGCACTCGGCAGGTGGCCAACACAATATACACATTATAGATGTTGTTCGATGTCTAAAAGTGTTTTCTGACAGAAAGAGATGGTTTTCTTGTGATAACTAGATGCACAAAATTACTTTAAAAGTTTTTCCTCTCACCAGTTTTCAATCGATCCTTTTTGTGCCCAGATCGAGAAATAAAAGACTATTTGTATGTTTTTGTTAGCAGTCATCACAGCAGCTGTTATTGTCTTTAATGTGGTGTGCAGCCACAACACACACAGGATGACATCGGCATCACTTACTGGTTTTGGTCCTGGCATCGTAGTCTTACCCACAGGTCCTACAGATGGGTGAATAAATATGTTTTTGGGTGTATGAGCGGAGCCTTTAAGCATGGACTTCATGTGGTTACAGTCTTGCTTGTAAGATTAAACACTTATGATATATTATTATTAGCAATGATACATTATTTTGAACAACGTTCATGCTTTCAAAAGTAAAATGTCTTTGAAACCTCCCACACAGATTCTTACAGAAGGTCCAGGATCAACATGTTTGCAGATCTGCAGCTTGAAATGATCTCATAATTGAATCATCATGATGCTGCACACACACACACACACACACACACACACACACACACCCTTAAAGTGATTCATCATTCTGAGGTAAGCAGACCAGAATAGCACAGTGACTCTTCCCACCTGTGTTACTGTAAAGCACCTGCAGCAGCGACCAATCGGATAACAACCTTGTGGTGACATCACATATGATGCAGTAGATAAAACACACAAACACATGTTTTATATCATAAAATGAAACATAAATGATTTATTCATATATAATTTATACACCACTTTTAATGTTTTAACCTTTTAAAAAGCAATCCCCCCTAGGGGGGTGCAGACTGAGTGATTGTTATATAAAACTGTAAATCATAGCTTGTTTTATGAAAAAAAAAGCCCAAAACGGCTGTATTTGGATGTATTGAACACCATAAGTAATATACAAGTGAAATATATGGTTTGGTACATGAAACAATTAAAATGTCACAGATGCACGCAAATGTGCCCCAATGCACATTTTGGAGTCCTCGCCTGAATTTTCTCAGTTCTAAACCCTCCCTAACTTTGTCTAAGTCAACCTTTGCAGAGAGAATGTTCACATATTGAGCTATGATTTGGGTTAGAGAATGTTCACATATTGTGCTATGATTTGGGTTAGAGAATGTTCACATATTGAGCTATGATTTGGGTTAGAGAATGTTCACATATTGTGCTATGATTTGGGTTAGAGAATGTTCACATATTGTGCTATGATTTGGGTTAGAGAATGTTCACATATTGTGCTATGATTTGGGTTAGAGAATGTTCACATATTGAGCTATGATTTGGGTTAGAGAATGTTCACATATTGTGCTATGATTTGGGTTAGAGAATGTTCACATATTGTGCTATGATTTGGGTTAGAGTTGGACCTTACAGCTGCATCATTTCAAAGAAATAATCATCCTGAAAGTGATTTTTTTATCGGCGGACCTGAAACCTTTTCATTTTTTTTCTGTATGTCATCTTCATTTACTCTTAACCAGTAACATATGGACTGATATTTAAACATCTAAAAAAAATCTCACATGTGTACGTTTTATTATAACCACAATTATTCAAATAGCCCTAGTGGTTGCAGAGATACACCCGTTTTAGTTTGGGTATGAAATTTTCGAGGAAAGGGCCTAAAAATAGGTTGCCGTTCTAGATCACTTGCCTGCATGAAAAGGCATCTCTGCTCCTTATGTGTGACGCAGTGATAAACCTCATAAAAATAATAAAAACAATACCAAACCACTCACAATTAGAGTAAAGGCAGAAATGACATCAGCTCCTTAATCTCCAGCATCACAAAAAACACCCCATCAAAACACAAAAGACATTTTAAGAAAATCTATTTCAGTTCTCCTATTTGATTAATCATTGAAAGTCTAAATCAACAGGCTGACATTTCATGGTAAACCTCCCAGATGCTGCATGGGCCTACCGCCAACCATAACTGTCATAGTCCTCCAGCTGTGGTAAAATCTTAATGGGGCATTTATTGCTATTGCTAAAGTATGGAAACAGCTTCTCGGTGAACTTGCATGTGAAGCTGTATATGGGTGAGTTGGTGTCGGCATCAGAGAACAACAGATATCCTCTTTTCCAGTCCAGAAAAACTCTGATCCTCTGCAGCTTCTTCATCACTGCGAGAACAAAAGGCTGGGCTGATGGGGCGAAGACTTTATAAATACCATTAGAGAATCCTATCCTCCAAATTCCAGACCATGGACTCCCTTTCCTCTCGACAGACTCTTTTACCACACCCAGAAACCAGCATTCACTGTCTCCAATCTCAACGTCCCAGCTGTGAATCCCCGATTTATAACCCTCAGAGCCCAGGACAGGGTTCAAGGAATCAAACCTCTCGGGGTTTTCAGGAAGCTTCTGTCTCTGTCCTCGTCTCAAACTGGTCAGGTCTTCAGACAGGATGAGTCCTGGATGAGCAGTGTTTGGGTCCAGAACCACAGGAGTGTAGGAGACCAGGTCCTTCATCTTGTTCCAGATGTTGAAGGTCAGGTTGCCCAGGTGTTTGGCCTCGTCTATCAGAGCTCCTGAGAGCAGCTGTGGATCCTCCAGCAGGGGGCGCTGCTGGACTCGTTCCACTGCAGCCTTGTAGTTGTTGAGGAATGAGACGTCTTCAGCTCTCAGCTCGTCCTCTGTGGCTCTGACTGTGTCTGAAAGAGCTGCTATCTCTCTGCTCAGAGCCTCCATCTTCTCCTTCATCATCTGACTCTTCTGCTCCTCTTCCTCCCTCAGTGCAGCCATCCTGGCCTCCTCTTCCTCCTCTAGAAACTGGTGAAGCTTCTTAAACTGATCCTGAATCTGTGTCTCTGCTCGTCGGGCCTGGACCTTCATGTGTTCTGCTGTTTGATCACAGTTTCCTTTAACTTGTTCAAAGACCTTCAGTTTCTCCTTTACGGGCTTCAGGGATCTCTGGAGCTCCTTTTTGAGATCTTGTACAACTTCTTCAATGGGTCTGAATCTGTGGTCGGTGTGGGTTTTTGAATCTCTGCATACGAGACACACCAGCTGCTGATGGTCCAGACAGAAGAGTCTGAGTTTCTCAGAGTGCAGACTGCAGAGAGTCTCTGGAGCTCTCTGGTCTCTCTCCCGTAAGAAGGACTCACACAGGTTCTTTATCACCAAACTAACAGGTGGTTCACTCCTCGATGATCTTCTGTTACAAACTGGACACTCACGTGTTGGTTTCCCTTTCCACCAGCTCTTCAGACAGTCTTTACAGAAGCTGTGGCTGCAGGACAGGACAACAGGGTCCTTGAAGATGTCCTGACAGACGGCGCAGGAGAGATCCTCCCCCGATCTGGAAGCCATTGTGTTTGTAGAACGCTGAAAGCAAAGCAGACAGACAGCGGACTGTAAATTGGTCCAATAGGTAATTAGTTTCCATTTTAAAAAGCGTATATTTTTCGTCTTTTAGTCTCAGTTATCTTCTCAACAGAAAAGGGAAATAGACACAACACAAAGTGATAAAGAACATTAATATGATGGTGATGGGGGGGCGATGCCCGTCAGTGGCACGAGTGTTTGCTGGCACATACATATTATTGATTATGCTAGCTATGATTAGCAAGCTTGTCACTAACTAGTTTGAGGTCCTGAGATAGGCACCGGCACGCGCCACCTCAGTTGTAAGTAGACCAATCCAGGTGATAGCGAGATACTCATAATCAATACCATAAAATGGGGGTTATAAGGCACAGGCCGCATCTACTAAATTGAAAGAAAAAGTCGTATTTAATCATAAACAGGCCGCGACAGTGTATAAGCCGCTGGTGCTGCCGCGACGCCGAGTCTGGCGTCGAGCCGGGGTTGGTCCCGCTACCTTCGGTGGTTGTCGGGGAGCTAGCGCTGACAACACTTTTTATGGTGTGCTGAATTTTCAGTGTTGTTTATTTGAGCTCAAGCAGTGCGGGGCAGCACCCAAGGAGGCGCGATGGAAAACAGGCCTGACGGCGAGGGAACCCCTGCCTCTCCCACCACCTCCACAGCGCTAGCTCACGAGCTAACAGCTAGCGAGCTGGCGGGGCGGGGCGGGGAGGACAGCAGGGAGTTTGGCTGTTGCTGCTGAGAGCGGGATTTGGGAATATTTCAGGTGAATGTTGTATGTCTCTGCAACTGCTGCTAAATTTAGAATCGGGAAAAAAAACAGCCGCACCAATAAGTAAACCGCACGGGTCAAAGTTGACGGGGGAAAAAGAAAAAAGTATCGGCTTATAATATGTGTGTACCAGCAAACTATACACTCAACACTCGTGCCACTGACGGGCATCGCTTCAGTCCCATCACCGGCGCGGGCCACGGTGGGGTGAGGCGATGCTCGTCAGTGGCACGAGTGGTGACATGTTTCTCAGTTTGCTGGTACAAATGATTGATTATGAGTATCTCACTATCACCTGGATTGGTCTACTAAACACTGAGGTGGCGCGTGCCTATCTCAGGACTTCTAGTTAGAGACTGCCATTATGCTAGCTTGCTAGCTAACCAACTAGCAAGTTAGCATACTGGCAGACTAGATACTGTAAGCTATTGTTAATCAGTTCGCTATGAAGCAGTGTTCTAATGTATGTTTCTGGGGCTTTTATTCTGAAGGGGAAAACGGAAGGAGAGAGAGGGGTTTTTGGTTGGAGAGAGAAGCGAGAAAAAAGATTAAAGTGGTTGCCTTGTCTAAACATAACGGAGCAGCGTGTTATTATTTTATTATTATGGTACCAGTATAGGCGCAAGAGAACCCTCGGTTACATAAATAAAATCGAGTTGGAAATCATTTCTGATGCCATGATGCTTGAAACAAGTTTGTATCAATGAGTTTGCCTCATATCACACTTCTGCAGTCCACAATGCTGACATGCCTCTCTCTCCCCCGCTTACTGGAACAGACGCATGACAGGACATAAATAGAGCAGGGAAGCTCACATCAGTGCCACTATCATTTTAACTGGAAGGAAACACGACAGGAACAGATATCGACGTAACACCAGCTCCCCTCTGTTAAAATCACAACTCCCGGTCATGTGACAAAGTTCAAGGATTCCGGAGTGAAAAGTGTCTCAACATGAAGCTGTGCGTGCTACTTTAGGTGGCCCATTATAATTGCTTTTCAATGTATTTTTTTAAAGATTGGCAGGCAGCAAAACAAATGCTAGAATGCAGGTGAAATATATGCGCAACAACTGCGCAGCCTCCGTGCATTTGTGTTTCAGTTAGGACTGGATGTGGCCTGTCACATTTTAAATAGTATTATCTTTACCGTGAGACATTGCCCCTGCTATACCCAGGCCCGCACACGCGCGTGTGAGCGCACGCTCACACACACGCTTCACAAGAAGCTGCGCGAGGGAGCGCCGCAGTCGTTGCGTCAAGGAGGACACGTAACGGGACTGCTGAGTCTGACCGGAGGAGACAGACAGACGGGGGCAGCAGAAGGACTCTCACTGGATTCTTCCTGCACACAGAAGGCCTGAAACTATTGATTCCAGCTCAGTGTTGACACAGAAGACCAAATACAGAAATGGTGTTCTGAGGCACAATAACGGTTGCTCCGGATTTTGATCCCACCGCTGCCACCAATGTAACCGAGAGTTCTCTTGCGCCTATACTGGTACCATAATAATAAAATAATAACACGCTGCTCCGTTATGTTTAGACAAGGCAACCACTTTAATCTTTTTTCTCGCTTCTCTCTCCAACCAAAAACCCCTCTCTCTCCTTCCGTTTTCCCCTTCAGAATAAAAGCCCCAGAAACATACATTAGAACACTGCTTCATAGCGAACTGATTAACAATAGCTTACAATACTATTAATCAATAATGTGTACGTACAAACTATGAAACACTCGTGTCCTGACGGGCATCGCCCCCATCACCATCATATTAATGTTCTTTATCACTTTGTGTCTATTTCCCTTTTCTGTTGAGAAGATAACTGAGACGTGTGTTAGCTTTGAGGCACTGTCATTTATTATTTAAGCAATAAGGTACTCGAGGCAGTACTGTGTCGTGCAATAATGTACTGTTCAAGGGAGTTGTTGCAAACCCTTGAACTGTACATTATTGTAGACACAGTACTGCCTCGAGTACCTTATTGCTTTTATAATACGGGTACCTGCGACTTTATAAATAGTAATGTAAGCTGCCTTTCAGCACAAAATAGTTGTAGCCGGCAAAACATTGTGTATCGCATTTCAGCGACAGAGAAAATAGTCCCGGGACGCACATACGGGACTATAAAACAGACAGCCTGGTCAGTAAATCTGCGATTTACTGACCAGGCCGGTTGAAAGCAGGGTGGAGGATGACGCTCAGCCACCGATGTAAAGAAGTGCTCTCGCTGCTTCTGTCCGTCTTTTATCCGTCATTTTTCTCCTCCATGATGTTTAGAGAACTCGCCTCGCGTCGGGAAATTACCGACGTAATTATCTCTCACTGGAAATTATCACGATTTTGTGATCAAACCCTTTTCATTCCTCATCTTTAGGTTAGGGAGGAAGTGACGTGTGTGTTGTCGTTCGTTATGCTAGTGTGGGGGACGCTACGTGAGCTTGTTAGCTGTTCCGTTTGAGCTAACTTACTGTCAGCGAAGAGCCCCGTTGCAATACTGTGAACACTCAAGCAATAAACCTGCAAGTTAAGGAAACCAACGTCTGCGAGTCGTTACTGCGGACGTGACAATATCAAAGTTTACACAAAACATGTTTTTAACTGTCAAGCTTGAAATGACAACTAACGGTCGCGCAATTTAAATCTACCTGTTATTTTAAGTGCGCACTGATATGGAACGCTCTAAATGTAAACAGGCTGTACAGTACTTTATGGCTGAATAAAGTACACCCCGTGACTCACTCTCAACCAATCAGAATGCTTAATTTGATCTACCCGTATTATAATGCGTTGTAAAGCATAGATAGTCCTCACTTTAGATGAGGTCACAGAACATACTTATCTAAAATTTATCTCATGACTTGTAATACCTGAATTAACCATGAATTGCAAACTGTTTATAAAGCACATGTTAACATTGTCCCTAACCATTAATGCATATCTAAATCATTATATGTATAAATAAATGCATGAATAAATGACATTTAAATCATTTTATTATCATTTACTAACACTTTAGAAAAGGTATTTTTAATCATCTATAAGTCCTTAATACTTAATTTACAAATGGGGAATCCATCATTTATAAAGTATGAAAACCCAATCATGAAACGCATGATAGTCAAGCTTATTAATCAAGAATAAAACATTTAAAACTGTGTTCATGAATTCCATACTAATGAGTTACTAATGAGTGTTCATGTTGGAACAATGCTTTATAAATGATGAATTAAGTGTTTACTCATGCTTTACTAATGCTAAATAGTGTGTACTTATTATAAAGTGCTACCAAACTTTTGTTTTGTCCCTTTGATTATAAGGAAGAAGATTATGAAGGAAGATCGTAAGTATCAAAGCACGACCATCTATTTTTAAAGAAAACGGTATATTCTGTAACTAAGCAGCCAATCTATTCACCTTGAAAGTTAACAGATATTTTTGGTGGTAAACTCACTTTCAGAGTGTGAAGTCAGCAGTGTTCCAGTTTGGCCTCCTGCACCTGTCGGCTCTCAGAATGAGAATGAAGGTCTCTCTCTCTCTCTCTCTCTCTCTCTCTCTCTCTTCCACAGGATCACACCTTGTGTTACCGGTTCGTCTCAGGTGAATGATGGAGGGGTGGAACTTTATCAAAAGGGTGAACTGTGATATGCCAGAGGTTTATCTCTCTGACAAGATGAGTTGCTCCACGATGGGGGCGGGGCCTAAAATCAGCCCTGTACCACGTAACCACAGCCTACCTGGAATGTAGTCCGCTCTTAACATGGTCGACCAGCATAACTGGTCGCTGCTCTAGAAACAATATTTAGATATATTTTAAATACAAATTATAATTCTGATTCTATTTATGTTTTTAGAAGCAAATAGTTGGTCGTTAATAAACGGAATATTGATAAGAGTATCTTCTAGTTGTTATAAAATCCTAAAGATAACTCCTCACCTGAGAGCCACCTCTCCGACCCGCTTGGACAGGGAGGGGTATTTATGAAATGCCAATAAATCATAAACGCTTCAAGAGAAATCTTTTAGGATTTTATTCACACGACTGAAGCAAAATCATTCCAACCTCCACAGATTATATGAGCCAAGAAACTTCTTCTGCTCAATATTTGTGTTTTCAAACGATACAACACAGTGTCAGACTTGAAATGTATTATAGCTAAACATGCATATTTAAATGTTGCATATATATACATATCTTCTTCAATTCATCCTTTATTGGTTTACAGATAAAGTTGCACAGCAGGTTATATATTAGAAAGGTTATGAAACACTATAAACATTTAAAAAAAGGTTGCAGGCTGGGTCCAGGTACTGGTCGGATCGTTCTGTCATTTGATTAATCATTGAAAGTCTAAATCTGTTTAAGGGAGGACCCAACGCCTACAAAAGTATAAAGAATATATATTTCTCCACCCAAAAAATTGTTTAAATACAAGGGAAAGGTGATTGGACACTGCAGAAAACAATCAGGGACCAGGGCAGACAACCAACAGACACTCACAGGGGCAGGAAGTGCAGGGAACACAGAGGACACACAAGATAAGGACTTCAAAATAAAACAGGAAACAAGACAAACCTACATAATGACAAAATCAACAGGATGACATTTCATGGTAAACCTCCCTTTCAGATGCTGCATGGGCCTACCGCCAACCATAACTGTCATATTCATCAATATGTGGCAAAATCTTAATGGGGCATTTATTGCTATTGCTAAAGTATGGAAACAGCTTCTCGGTGAACTTGCATGTGAAGCTGTATATGGGTGAGTTGGTGTCGGCATCAGAGAACAACAGATATCCTCTTTTCCAGTCCAGAAAAACTCTGATCCTCTGCAGCTTCTTCATCACTGCGAGAACAAAAGGCTGGGCTGATGGGGCGAAGACTTTATAAATACCATTAGAGAATCCTATCCTCCAAATTCCAGACCATGGACTCCCTTTCCTCTCGACAGACTCTTTTACCACACCCAGAAACCAGCATTCACTGTCTCCAACCTCAACGTCCCAGCTGTGAATCCCCGATTTATAACCCTCAGAGCCCAGGACAGGGTTCAAGGAATCAAACCTCTCGGGGTTTTCAGGAAGCTTCTGTCTCTGTCCTCGTCTCAAACTGGTCAGGTCTTCAGACAGGATGAGTCCTGGATGAGCAGTGTTTGGGTCCAGAACCACAGGACTGTAGGAGACCAGGTCCTTCATCTTGTCCCTTATGTTGAAGGTCAGGTTGCCCAGGTGTTTGGCCTCGTCTATCAGAGCTCCTGAGAGCAGCTGTGGATCCTCCAGCAGGGGGCGCTGCTGGACTCGTTCCACTGCAGCCTTGTAGTTGTTGAGGAATGAGACGTCTTCAGCTCTCAGCTCGTCCTCTGTGGCTCTGACTGTGTCTGAAAGAGCTGCTATCTCTCTGCTCAGAGCCTCCATCTTCTCCTTCATCATCTGACTCTTCTGCTCCTCTTCCTCCCTCAGTGCAGCCATCCTGGCCTCCTCTTCCTCCTCTAGAAACTGGTGAAGCTTCTTAAACTGATCCTGAATCTGCCTCTCTGTGCGTCAGGCCTGGACCTTCATGTGTTCTGCTGTTTGATCACAGTTTCCTTTAACTTGTTCAAAGAGCATCAGTTTCTCCTTTAAGGGCTTCAGGGATCTCTGGAGCTCCTTTTTGAGATCTTGTACAACTTCTTCAATGGGTCTGAATCTGTGGTCGGTGTGGGTTTTTGAATCTCTGCATACGAGACACACTGGCTGCTGATGGTCCAGACAGAAGAGTCTGAGTTTCTCAGAGTGCAGACTGCAGAGAGTCTCTGGAGCTCTCTGGTCTCTCTCCCGTAAGAAGGACTCACACAGGTTCTTTATCACCAAACTAACAGGCGGTTCACTCCTCGATGATCTTCTGTTACAAACTGGACACTCACGTGTTGGTTTTCCTTTCCACCAGCTCTTCAGACAGTCTTTACAGAAGCTGTGGCTGCAGGACAGGACAACAGGGTCCTTGAAGATGTCCTGACAGACGGAGCAGGAGAGATCCTCCCCCGATCTGGAAGCCATTGTGTTTGTAGAACGCTGAAAGCAAAGCAGACAGACAGCGGACTGTAAATTGGTCCAATAGGTAATTAGTTTCCATTTTAAAAAGCGTATATTTTTTGTCTTTTAGTCTCAGTTATCTTCTCAACAGAAAAGGGAAATAGACACAACACAAAGTGATAAAGAACATTAATATGATGGTGATGGGGGGGCGATGCCCGTCAGTGGCACGAGTGTTTGCTGGCACATACATATTATTGATTATGCTAGCTATGATTAGCTCGCTACGCTAGCTAGCCAGCTAGCAAGCTCGTCACTAACTAGTTTGAGGTCCTGAGATAGGCACCGGCACGCGCCACCTCAGTTGTAAGTAGACCAATCCAGGTGATAGCGAGATACTCATAATCAATACCATAAAATGGGGTTTATAAAGCACACGCCGCATCTACTAAATTGAAAGAAAAAGTCGTATTTAATCATAAACAGGCCGCAACAGTGTATAAGCCGCTGGTGCTGCCGCGACGCCGAGTCTGGCGTCGAGCCGGGGTTGGTCCCGCTACCTTCGGTGGTTGTCGGGGAGCTAGCGCTGACAACACTTTTTATGGTGTGCTGAATTTTCAGTGTTGTTTATTTGAGCTCAAGCAGTGCGGGGCAGCACCCAAGGAGGCGCGATGGAAAACAGGCCTGACGGCGAGGGAACCCCTGCCTCTCCCACCACCTCCACAGCGCTAGCTCACGAGCTAACAGCTAGCGAGCTGGCGGGGCGGGGCGGGGAGGACAGCAGGGAGTTTGGCTGCTGCTGCTGAGAGCGGGATTTGGGAATATTTCAGGTGAATGTTGTATGTCTCTGCAACTGCTGCTAAATTTAGAATCGGGAAAAAAAACAGCCGCACCAATAAGTAAACCGCACGGGTCAAAGTTGACGGGGGAAAAAGAAAAAAGTATCGGCTTATAATATGTGTGTACCAGCAAACTATACACTCAACACTCGTGCCACTGACGGGCATCGCTTCAGTCCCATCACCGGCGCGGGCCACGGTGGGGTGAGGCGATGCTCGTCAGTGGCACGAGTGGTGACATGTTTCTCAGTTTGCTGGTACAAATGATTGATTATGAGTATCTCACTATCACCTGGATTGGTCTACTAAACACTGAGGTGGCGCGTGCCTATCTCAGGACTTCTAGTTAGAGACTGCCATTATGCTAGCTTGCTAGCTAACCAACTAGCAAGTTAGCATACTGGCAGACTAGATACTCTTAATCAATAATGTGTACGTACAAACTATGAAACATGCTCACCACTCGTGCCCTGACGGGCATCGCCCCCATCACCATCATATTAATGTTCTTTATCACTTTGTGTCTATTTCCCTTTTCTGTTGAGAAGATAACTGAGACGTGTGTTAGCTTTGAGGCACTGTCATTTATTAATTAAGCAATAAGGTACGAGAGGCAGTACTGTGTCGTGCAATAATGTACTGTTCAAGGGAGTTGTTAGGCCCGACGCGCAGCGGAGGGCCGGCAAACCCTTGAACAGTACATTATTGTAGACACAGTACTGCCTCGAGTACCTTATTGCTTTTATAATACGGGTACCTGCGACTTTATAAATGTAATAGTAAGCTCCCTTTCAGCACAAAATAGTTGGAGCCGGCAAAACGTTGTGTATCGCATTTCAGCGACAGAGAAAATAGTCCCGGGACGCACATACGGGACTATAAAACAGACAGCCTGGTCAGTAAATCTGCGATTTACTGACCAGGCCGGTTGAAAGCAGGGTGGAGGATGACGCTCAGCCACCGATGTAAAGAAGTGCTCTCGCTGCTTCTGTCCGTCTTTTATCCGTCATTTTTCTCCTCCATGATGTTTAGAGAACTTGCCTCGCGTCGGGAAATTACCGACGTAATTATCTCTCACTGGAAATTATCACGATTTTGTGATCAAACCCTTTTCATTCCTCATCTTTAGGTTAGGGAGGAAGTGACGTGTGTGTTGTCGTTCGTTATGCTAGTGTGGGGGATGCTACGTGAGCTTGTTAGCTGTTCCGTTTGAGCTAACTTACTGTCAGCGAAGAGCCCCGTTGCAATACTGTGAACACTCAAGCAATAAACCTGCAAGTTAAGGAAACCAACGTCTGCGAGTCGTTACTGCGGACGTGACAATATCAAAGTTTACACAAAACATGTTTTTAACTGTCAAGCTTGAAATGACAACTAACGGTCGCGCAATTTAAATCTACCTGTTATTTTAAGTGCGCACTGATATGGAACGCTCTAAATGTAAACAGGCTGTACAGTACTTTATGGCTGAATAAAGTACACCCCGTGACTCACTCTCAACCAATCAGAATGCTTAATTTGATCTACCCGTATTATAATGCGTTGTAAAGCATAGATAGTCCTCACTTTAGATGAGGTCACAGAACATACTTAACTAAAATTTAACTCATGACTTGTAATACCTGAATTAACCATGAATTGCAAACTGTTTAAAAAGCACATGTTAACATTGTCCCTAACCATTAATGCATATCTAAATCATTATATGTATAAATAAATGCATGAATAAATGACATTTAAATCATTTTATTATCATTTACTAACACTTTAGAAAAGGTATTTTTAATCATCTATAAGTCCTTAATACTTAATTTACAAATGGGGAATCCATCATTTATAAAGTATGAAAACCCAATCATGAAACGCATGATAGTCAAGCTTATTAATCAAGAATAAAACATTTAAAACTGTGTTCATGAATTCCATACTAATGAGTTACTAATGAGTGTTCATGTTGGAACAATGCTTTATAAATGATGAATTAAGTGTTTACTCATGCTTTACTAATGCTAAATAGTGTGTAGTTATTATAAAGTGCTACCAAACTTTTGTTTTGTCCCTTTGATTATAAGGAAGAAGATTATGAAGGAAGATCGTAAGTATCAAAGCACGACCTTCTATTTTTAAAGAAAACGGTATATTCTGTAACTAAGCAGCCAATCTATTCACCTTGAAAGTTAACAGATATTTTTGGTGGTAAACTCACTTTCAGAGTGTGAAGTCAGCAGTATTCCAGTTTGGCCTCCTGCACCTGTCGGCTCTCAGAATGAGAATGAAGGTCTCTCTCTCTCTCTCTCTCTCTCTCTCTCTTCCACAGAATCACACCTTGTGTTACCGGTTCGTCTCAGGTGAGTGATGGAGGGGTGGAACTTTATCAAAAGGGTGAACTGTGATATGCCAGAGGTTTATCTCTCTGACAAGATGAGTTGCTCCACGATGGGGGCGGGGCCTAAGATCAGCCCTGTACCACGTAACCACAGCCTACCTGGAATGTAGTCCGCTCTTAACATGGTCGACCAGCATAACTGGTCGCTGCTCTAGAAACAATATTTAGATATATTTTAAATACAAATTATAATTCTGATTCTATTTATGTTTTTAGAAGCAAATAGTTGGTCGTTAATAAACGGAATATTGATAAGAGTATCTTCTAGTTGTTATAAAATCCTAAAGATAACTCCTCACCTGAGAGCCACCTCTCCGACCCGCTTGGACAGGGAGGGGTATTTATGAAATGCCAATAAATCATAAACGCTTCAAGAGAAATCTTTTAGGATTTTATTCACACGACTGAAGCAAAATCATTCCAACCTCCACAGATTATATGAGCCAAGAAACTTCTTCTGCTCAATATTTGTGTTTTCAAACGATACAACACAGTGTCAGACTTGAAATGTATTACAGCTAAACATGCATATTTAAATGTTCCATATATATACATATCTTCTTCAATTCATCCTTTATTGGTTTACAGATAAAGTTGCACAGCAGGTTATATATTAGAAAGGTTATGAAACACTATGAACATTTAAAAAAAGGTTGCAGGCTGGGTCCAGGTACTGGTCGGATCGTTCTGTCATTTGATTAATCATTGAAAGTCTAAATCTGTTTAAGGGAGGACCCAACGCCTACAAAAGTATAAAGAATATATATTTCTCCACCCAAAAAAGTGTTTAAATACAAGGGAAAGGTGATTGGACACTGCAGAAAACAATCAGGGACCAGGGCAGACAACCAACAGACACTCATAGGGGCAGGAAGTGCAGGGAACACAGAGGACACACAAGATAAGGACTTCAAAATAAAACAGGAAACAAGACAAACCTACATCATGACAAAATCAACAGGATGACATTTCATGGTAAACCTCCCTTTCAGATGCTGCATGGGCCTACCGCCAACCATAACTGTCATATTCATCAATATGTGGCAAAATATTAATGGGGCATTTATTGCTATTGCTAAAGTATGGAAACAGCTTCTCGGTGAACTTGCATGTGAAGCTGTATATGGGTGAGTTGGTGTCGGCATCAGAGAACAACAGATATCCTCTTTTCCAGTCCAGAAAAACTCTGATCCTCTGCAGCTTCTTCATCACTGCGAGAACAAAAGGCTGGGCTGATGGGGCGAAGACTTTATAAATACCATTAGAGAATCCTATCCTCCAAATTCCAGACCATGGACTCCCTTTCCTCTCGACAGACTCTTTTACCACACCCAGAAACCAGCATTCACTGTCTCCAACCTCAACGTCCCAGCTGTGAATCCCCGATTTATAACCCTCAGAGCCCAGGACAGGGTTCAAGGAATCAAACCTCTCGGGGTTTTCAGGAAGCTTCTGTCTCTGTCCTCGTCTCAAACTGGTCAGGTCTTCAGACAGGATGAGTCCTGGATGAGCAGTGTTTGGGTCCAGAACCACAGGAGTGTAGGAGACCAGGTCCTTCATCTTGTCCCATATGTTGAAGGTCAGGTTGCCCAGGTGTTTGGCCTCGTCTATCAGAGCTCCTGAGCGCAGCTGTGGATCCTCCAGCAGGGGGCGCTGCTGGACTCGTTCCACTGCAGCCTTGTAGTTGTTGAGGAATGAGACGTCTTCAGCTCTCAGCTCGTCCTCTGTGGCTCTGACTGTGTCTGAAAGAGCTGCTATCTCTCTGCTCAGAGCCTCCATCTTCTCCTTCATCATCTGACTCTTCTGCTCCTCTTCCTCCCTCAGTGCAGCCATCCTGGCCTCCTCTTCCTCTTCTAGAAACTGGTGAAGCTTCTTAAACTGATCCTGAATCTGTGTCTCGGCTCGTCGGGCCTGGACCTTCATGTGTTCTGCTGTTTGATCACAGTTTCCTTTAACTTGTTCAAAGACCTTCAGTTTCTCCTTTACGGGCTTCAGGGATCTCTGGAGCTCCTTTTTGAGATCTTGTACAACTTCTTCGATGGGTTTGAATCTGTGGTCGGTGTGGGTTTTTGAATCTCTGCAGACGAGACACACTGGCTGCTGATGGTCCAGACAGAAGAGTCTGAGTTTCTCAGAGTGCAGACTGCAGAGAGTCTCTGGAGCTCTCTGGTCTCTCTCCCGTAAGAAGGACTCACACAGGTTCTTTATCACCAAACTAACAGGCGGTTCACTCCTCGATGATCTTCTGTTACAAACTGGACACTCACGTGTTGGTTTCCCTTTCCACCAGCTCTTCAGACAGTCTTTACAGAAGCTGTGGCTGCAGGACAGGACAACAGGGTTCTTGAAGATGTCCTGACAGACGGAGCAGGAGAGATCCTCCCCCGATCTGGAAGCCATTGTGTTTGTAGAACGCTGAAAGCAAAGCAGACAGACAGCGGACTGTAAATTGGTCCAATAGGTAATTAGTTTCCATTTTAAAAAGCGTATATTTTTCGTCTTTTAGTCTCAGTTATCTTCTCAACAGAAAAGGGAAATAGACACAACACAAAGTGATAAAGAACATTAATATGATGGTGATGGGGGGGCGATGCCCGTCAGTGGCACGAGTGTTTGCTGGCACATACATATTATTGATTATGCTAGCTATGATTAGCAAGCTTGTCACTAACTAGTTTGAGGTCCTGAGATAGGCACCGGCACGCGCCACCTCAGTTGTAAGTAGACCAATCCAGGTGATAGCGAGATACTCATAATCAATACCATAAAATGGGGGTTATAAGGCACAGGCCGCATCTACTAAATTGAAAGAAAAAGTCGTATTTAATCATAAACAGGCCGCGACAGTGTATAAGCCGCTGGTGCTGCCGCGACGCCGAGTCTGGCGTCGAGCCGGGGTTGGTCCCGCTACCTTCGGTGGTTGTCGGGGAGCTAGCGCTGACAACACTTTTTATGGTGTGCTGAATTTTCAGTGTTGTTTATTTGAGCTCAAGCAGTGCGGGGCAGCACCCAAGGAGGCGCGATGGAAAACAGGCCTGACGGCGAGGGAACCCCTGCCTCTCCCACCACCTCCACAGCGCTAGCTCACGAGCTAACAGCTAGCGAGCTGGCGGGGCGGGGCGGGGAGGACAGCAGGGAGTTTGGCTGTTGCTGCTGAGAGCGGGATTTGGGAATATTTCAGGTGAATGTTGTATGTCTCTGCAACTGCTGCTAAATTTAGAATCGGGAAAAAAAACAGCCGCACCAATAAGTAAACCGCACGGGTCAAAGTTGAGGGGGGGAAAAGAAAAAAGTATCGGCTTATAATATGTGTGTGCCAGCAAACTATACACTCAACACTCGTGCCACTGACGGGCATCGCTTCAGTCCCATCACCGGCGCGGGCCACGGTGGGGTGAGGCGATGCTCGTCAGTGGCACGAGTGGTGACATGTTTCTCAGTTTGCTGGTACAAATGATTGATTATGAGTATCTCACTATCACCTGGATTGGTCTACTAAACACTGAGGTGGCGCGTGCCTATCTCAGGACTTCTAGTTAGAGACTGCCATTATGCTAGCTTGCTAGCTAGCCAACTAGCAAGTTAGCATACTGGCAGACTAGATACTCTTAATCAATAATGTGTACGTACAAACTATGAAACATGCTCACCACTCGTGCCCTGACGGGCATCGCCCCCATCACCATCATATTAATGTTCTTTATCACTTTGTGTCTATTTCCCTTTTCTGTTGAGAAGATAACTGAGACGTGTGTTAGCTTTGAGGCACTGTCATTTATTAATTAAGCAATAAGGTACGAGAGGCAGTACTGTGTCGTGCAATAATGTACTGTTCAAGGGAGTTGAACAGTACAGTGCAAACCCTTGAACAGTACATTATTGTAGACACAGTACTGCCTCGAGTACCTTATTGCTTTTATAATACGGGTACCTGCGACTTTATAAATGTAATAGTAAGCTCCCTTTCAGCACAAAATAGTTGGAGCCGGCAAAACGTTGTGTATCGCATTTCAGCGACAGAGAAAATAGTCCCGGGACGCACATACGGGACTATAAAACAGACAGCCTGGTCAGTAAATCGCAGATTTACTGACCAGGCTGTCTGTTTTATAGTCGGTTGAAAGCAGGGTGGAGGATAACGCTCAGCCACCGATGTAAAGAAGTGCTCTCGCTGCTTCTGTCCGTCTTTTATCCGTCATTTTTCTCCTCCATGATGTTTAGAGAACTTGCCTCGCGTCGGGAAATTACCGACGTAATTATCTCTCACTGGAAATTATCACGATTTTGTGATCAAACCCTTTTCATTCCTCATCTTTAGGTTAGGGAGGAAGTGACGTGTGTGTTGTCGTTCGTTATGCTAGTGTGGGGGATGCTACGTGAGCTTGTTAGCTGTTCCGTTTGAGCTAACTTACTGTCAGCGAAGAGCCCCGTTGCAATACTGTGAACACTCAAGCAATAAACCTGCAAGTTAAGGAAACCAATGTCTGCGAGTCGTTACTGCGGACGTGACAATATCAAAGTTTACACAAAACATGTTTTTAACTGTCAAGCTTGAAATGACAACTAACGGTCGCGCAATTTAAATCTAGCTGTTATTTTAAGTGCGCACTGATATGGAACGCTCTAAATGTAAACAGGCTGTACAGTACTTTATGGCTGAATAAAATACACCCTGTGACTCACTCTCAACCAATCAGAATGCTTGATTTGATCTACCCGTATTATAATGCTTTGTAAAGCAGAGATAGTCCTCACTTTAGATGAGGTCACAGAACATACTTAACTAAAATTTTACTCATGACTTGTAATACCTGAATTAACCATGAATTGCAAACTGTTTAAAAAGCACATGTTAACATTGTCCCTAACAATTAATGCATATCTAAATCATTATATGTATAAATAAATGCATGAATAAATGACATTTAAATCATTTTATTATCATTTACTAACACTTTACAAATGGTATTTTTAATCATCTATAAGTCCTTAATACTTAATTTACAAATGGGGAATCCATCATTTATAAAGTATGAAAACCCAATCATGAAACGCATGATAGTCAAGCTTATTAATCAAGAATAAAACATTTAAAACTGTGTTCATGAATTCCATACTAATGAGTGTTCATGTTGGAACAATGCTTTATAAATGATGAATTAAGTGTTTACTCATGCTTTACTAATGCTAAATAGTGTGTAGTTATTATAAAGTGCTACCAAACTTTTGTTGTGTCCCTTTGATTATAAGGAAGAAGATTATGAAGGAAGATCGTAAGTGTCAAAGCACGACCATCTATTTTTAAAGAAAACGGTATATTCTGTAACTAAGCAGCCAATCTATTCACCTTGAAAGTTAACAGATATTTTTGGTGGTAAACTCACTTTCAGAGTGTGAAGTCAGCAGTATTCCAGTTTGGCCTCCTGCACCTGTCGGCTCTCAGAATGAGAATGAAGGTCTCTCTCTCTCTCTCTCTCTCTCTCTTCCACAGGATCACACCTTGTGTTACCGGTTCGTCTCAGGTGAGTGATGGAGGGGTGGAACTTTAGTAAAAAGGTGAACTTTGATTCGCCAGAGGTTCATCTCTCTGACGAGATGAGTTCCTCCACAATGGGGGCGGGGCCTAAGATCAGCCCTGTACCACGTAACCACAGCCTACCTGGAATGTAGTCCGCTCTTCACCAGAGACACAAAGCAAAGGCAGTGCTTCACTTCAGCTGTTGCTGTACAGCTGAACAGCTGCTCCTGTTCTGTGAGCTCGTTCTTCAGACATCGATCTGCTCAGATCGCCTCGGATCAATCTGTCTCTGAGTTACATGCCAACCAGCTGCTGCTTCAGCCCAGAGTTCAGTGTGTCTCACCTGAGGGCGGGACTTCCTGTCAAGTGTAGAAACTCCAGTTTAATTGAGTTGACCTTTGGATGCTGCTGAAGTGAAGTCATGCCGTTGAGCCGGTTCTGTTGGAGTTCATGTCGTTCTGTTCTCTCGTATAAAGCAACCGGAGGGTTGAGCAACACTGATGACGTCCTTCAAGTTTAATTTATGACCTTCACCCAGAAGTGTTCATTATTTGATGAACATTTTATATTTGTTCCCAGTGAGATATCAATGACTTTATATCTTGACTTGGCTGTTGGAAACATAACTTGTCGCTGCTCTAGAAACAATATTTAGATATATTTTAAATACAGATTATAATCCTGATTCTATACATGTTTTTAGAAGCAAATATTTGGTCGTTAATAAGCGGAATATTGATAAGAGTATCTTCTAGTTGTTATGAAATCCTAAAGATAACTCCTCACCTGAGGGCCGAGCAGACGGGTATTTATCAGATGCCAATAAATCATAAACGCTTCAAGAGAAAAATTTTAGGATTTTATTCACACGACTGCAGCAAAATCATTCCAACCTCCACAGATTATACGATGCAAGAAACTTCTTCTGCTCAACATTTGTATTTTCAAACGATACAACTCGTGTCAGACTTGTAATGTATTATAGCTATACATGCATAATTAAATGTTCCATATATATATATATATATATATATATATATATATATATATATATATCTCCTTCTTCAAATCATCCTTTATTGCTTTACAGTTAAAGTTGTATAAAAGAAGATAAAAACAAAACAATCACAGCAGGTTACAGATTAGAAAGGCTATGAAACACTTTGAATGTTCATAACAGACTAAATCATAGATCATTATAAACTATAACCACAGCCAACTGCTTTATTTGTGTACTTATGTTGATCAAATGTGACTGAAATTATCTTAAATGATGATTAAGTATTTAACGTTTACATTTTGATCTTCTGACTCAGAGTGACAGAGGAGCAGAGACAACTTTAATTTCTCTAAATCAGCAGCTTTGCAAAAACATCATACCATGAAATAATATTAAATGAGTGGGAAAGTAAAATAAAAATCCTTCTCATGTACTGTCGTCACATGTTTGTCTCACATGTTTTTTTCGGTTCTTGACTATATATTCATTTAGGGTCAACTACGATTAAATTACTTCATATTAATAACGACGGAGAATCTTTTGAAGAACTTGATGTCTTTAATCGGAGTATCTGTCGTCCTCCTCCTCCTCCTCCTCCTCCTCCTCCTCCTCCTCTTCCTCCTCCTCCTCCTCCTCCTCCTTTGGTAAAATCTTAATTGGGAATTCATCACGATTGTTGAAGTATGGAAACATCCTCTTAGTAAAATAGTGTCTGAAGGTGTGTATGTGTGTGTTGGTGTCAGGATCAGAGAACGACAGCTTTCCTCTTGTCCAGTCCAGAGTCACTCTGATCCTCTTTGGGTTCTTCTTCACTCTGAGAATGACTGTATAGGTTGAAGATAAGGCTATAAATTGTCCATTAGTGAATCCTATTCTCCATATTCCAGACCGTACTCTCCCTTTCCTCTCGACAGACTTGTTTGCCACACCCAGACACCAGCATTCACTGCCTCCAACCTCAACGTCCCAGCTGTGAATCCCTGAGTTAAACCCCTCAGAGCCCAGAACAGAGATGAAGGAATCAAACCTCTCTGGATTATCAGGAAGCTTCTGTCTCTCTCCTCCTCTCACACTGGTCAGATCTTCAGACAGGATGAGTCTTGGATAAGCAGTGTTTGGGTCCAGAACCACAGGAGTGTAGGAGACCAGGTCCTTCATCTTGTTCCAGATGTTGAAGGTCAGGTTGCCCAGGTGTTTGGCCTCGTCTATCAGAGCTCCTGAGAGCAGCTGTGGATCCTCCAGCAGGGGGCGCTGCTGGACTCGTTCCACTGCAGCCTTGTAGTTGTTGAGGAATGAGACGTCTTCAGCTCTCAGCTCGTCCTCTGTGGCTCTGACTGTGTCTGAAAGAGCTGCTATCTCTCTGCTCAGAGCCTCCATCTTCTCCTTCATCATCTGACTCTTCTGCTCCTCTTCCTCCCTCAGTGCAGCCATCCTGGCCTCCTCTTCCTCCTCTAGAAACTGGTGAAGCTTCTTAATCTGCTCCTTAATCTGTGTCTCTGCTCGTCGGGCCTGGACCTTCATGTGTTCTGCTGTTTGATCAGACTTCACTTTAACTTGTTCAAACAGCTTCAGTTTCTCCTTTAAGGGCTCCAGGGATCTCTGGAGCTCCTCTTTGAGATCCTGAGCAGCTTCATCAATGGGTCCGAATCTGTGGTTATTGTGTGTTTCTGAATCTCTGCAGACGAGACGAGTCTCTGCAGCTCTCTGGTCTCTCTCCAGTAAGAAGGACTCACACAGGTTCTTTAGCACCAGGTTACAAGTTAGTCGACGCCTTGATCTTCTCCTACAAACTGGACACTCACGTGTTGGTTTCCCTTTCCACCAGCTCTTCAGACAGTCTCTACAGAAGCTGTGGCTACAGGACAGGACCACAGGGTCCTTGAAGATGTCCTGGCAGACGGAGCAGGAGAGATCCTCCCCTGACCTGGAAGCCATTGTGTTTGTAGAACGCTGACAACAAAGCAGACTGTAAATTAGCTGGTGGTTTCAGTCGAACTAAAAAAACGGTTAAGAGTTGTTTTCTTCTTTGCTCGTGGTGAACTCACGTTCAGTGTGTGAAGTCCGCAGCAGGTTGATGTAGCAGTGCTGCAGTTCTCTCTCCGTCTGTGTGTCAAAATGAATTTACAGTCCTTTAAACATTGATCTCCTCAGATTGCCTCATATCAATATGTCTCTGAGTTACATTTTAACCAGCTGCTGCTTCAGGCCAGAGTTCAGTGTGTCTCACCTGAGGGCGAGACTTCCTGTCAAGTGTATACAAACTACAATACCAATCCACCTGGGCATGCAATCAATTTGCACCACAATACTAAAACTGCTCTTTTTATGGTTTTCAACGACATCCACTTAAACACAGACAGTGGCAGAACTTCAGTCTTAGTGTTACTGGATCTCAGTGCTGCATTCGACACGGTCGATCATGACATACTACTAGACAGACTGAAAGTCTGGGTAGGACTCTCGTAGCTAATTACACATCAGAGCTGACTAGTATGACATGTGGCGTTCCCCAAGGCTCAATACTGGGGCCTCTTCTGTTCAACATCTACATGCTTCCACTGGCTCAGATTATGAAAAACAACAAAGTGTGTTATCATAATTATGCAGATGACACACAAATCTACATAACTATATCACCAGGGGACTATAGTCCCATACAAGGGCTGGCTAGATGCATTGAAGAAATCAATAACTGGATGTGCCAAAAGTTTCTTCACTTAAATAAAGATAAAACAGAAGTAATTGTTTTTGGTCCCAAGGACGAACGATTGAAAGTCAGCGCTCAGCTTCAATCACTGATGTTAAAAACCTCAAACTAAGCCAGAAATCTAGGTGTCGTTATGGATTCAGACCTCAACCTGAACAGCCATATCAAGACTATTACACAATCAGCCTACTACCACCTGAAGAATATATCAAGGGTTAGAGGACTTATGTCTCAACAGGATTTGGAGAAACTTGTCCATGCATTTATCTTCAGTAGACTTGACTACTGTCACGGTGTGTTCACAGGCCTCTGTAAAAAGTCAATCAGAAAGCTGCAGCTGATTCACTAAGACCAGGAAAGTGGATCACATCACTTCAGTTCTGAGGTCTTTGCACTGGCTTCCTGTCAAACAAAGAATTGACTTTAAAATCCTGCTGCTGGTTTATAAAGCACTGCATGGTTTAGGGCCTAAGTATGTTTGTGATCTGCTGCTACCTTATGAACCATCCAGACCTCTCATGTGGTCTGGGACGGGTCTACTTTCTGTTCCAAGAGTCAGAACTAAACATGGAGAAGCAGCGTTCAGCTTTTCTGCTCCACATATCTGGAACAAGGTCCCTGAAAGCTGCAGGTCTGCTGAGACCCTCAGCTCCTTTAAATCCAGATTGAAGACTTTTCTGTTTGCTGTTGCCTTTAATTGATCCAGATTCAAGGATATCAATTTCTGCATTCTCACTACTGCATTTTAGTTCTTAAACTGCACTGCAACTTTTATTAAATTTTTATTTAACTTTTTGCTTTGTGACTCTTTTAATGTTTTCTTAACTGTTTTTAAATCCTGTTTTCTCTGCATTATGTTTTGATGCTTTTAATGGTTTTATGTGAAGCACTTTGAATCGCCTTGTTGTTGAAATGTGCTACAAATAAACTTGCCTCGCCTTACAGTTTAATTGAGTTGAACTTTGGATGCTGCTGAAGTGAAGTCATGCCGTTGAGCCGGTTCTGTTGGAGTTCATGTCGTTCTCTTCGCTCATATAAAGGATTCTATATATGTTTTTAGAAGCAATGATTAGGTCGTTAATAAGCGGAATATTGATAAGAGTATCTTCTAGTTGTTATGAAATCCTAAAGATAACTCTCCTCACCTGAGAGCCTCTCTGACCTGCATGGAGAGGGAGGGCCGAGCAGACGGGTATTTATCAGATGCCAATAAATCATAAACGGTTTAAGAGAAAACTTTAAAGATTTTATTCACACGACTGCAGCGAAGTCATTCCAACCTCCACAGATTATACGATCCAAGAAACTTCTTCTGCTCAACATTTGCATTTTCAAACAATACAACTTGTGTCAGACAGCTAAACATGCATAGTTAAATGTTACATATACATATCTCCTTCTTCAATTCATCCTGTTAACGTGCTTTAAAAGGAGATAATAAAAAAAAACAATCCCAGCAGGTTACAGATTACAGACTATGAAACACTTTGATTGTTCATAACAGACTAAATCATAGATCATTATAAACTATTACCACATCCAACTGCTTTATTTTTGTACGTATGTTGATCAAATGTGACTGAAATGATCTTAAATAATGATTAGTGATACAGAAGCAAAAGATTAAACTGTTTAAATTAACTTGCATGCAAATACTCCACCAGAGGTCAACAATTGTAAACTTCTGCATATCTACTTGGAGAAAACCTCCCTAAAATAAACAAAAAAAAATACTCAACTAAAACAAAAACCAAGTCTGAAATTTAAAAAAGTACATATTATTAGCTGTTAACTATTCATTTATCTCTTGGACAAGCTAAATATGTGTTAAATGAAGTGAACCCAACCCATCATGAAGCTCTCTTCTTTCAGACATCATCATGAAAAAGACATTCTTCGTCGTTTACATTTTTGATCTTCTGATTCAGAGTGACAGAGGAGCAGAGACTACTTTAGTTTCCCTAAATCACCAGCATAAAAACAAAAATCAGACCACGAAATAAGATGAAAAATCCAGGTCTCATTTAGGGTCAAATCCAACGAAGATGTCCTCGCCCTTTGGCGATTGGAAGCCATTTTATACGACGTGTCACCCGCTGATAGCTGAGGCCACCAGGCGTCTCCTGGCCGGCAGACTAGTCAAGTCATGCAGTCCGGCATCGAACGCTCTACGGACCACCAGCTGCACCGCTGAGCCACACCCGCCACAGCTGCCTCTCCGGCCGACCCTCATCGGGTACAACGCACTCCGCGCGTTCTCCCTCGCCACCGTCCACCGCTGTCGGCAATTCGTCACGGCCGCTGAAATATGGAAACACCTTCTCAGTGAAGGTGTGCGTGAAGGTGTGTATGTGCTTGTTGGCGTCGGCATCGGAGAACGACAGCGTTCCTCTGGTCCAGTCCAGATTCACTCGGATCCTCCGGAGCTTCTTCGGCTCCGATAGGACGATCGGTGGGGCCGATGGAGCGAAGGCCTTATATTCGCCATTAGAGAACCCTATTCTCCAGATTCTAGACCACGTACTTCCGTTCCTCTCAACAGGCTCTTTAGCCACACCCAGAAACCAGCACGCACTGTCTTTGATGCTCACATCCCAGCAATGAGTCTTTGAGTCAAAACCGAGGATGGGTTTTAAGTTATTAGACCTCTCTTGGTTTTCCGGAAGCTTCTGTCTATCTTCCTGTCTCACACTGGTCAGATCTTCAGACAGGATGAGTTTTGGATGAGCAGTGTTTGGGTCCAGAACCACAGGAGTGTAGGAGACCAGGTCCTTCATCTTGTTCCAGATGTTGAAGGTCAGGTTGCCCAGGTGTTTGGCCTCGTCTATCAGAGCTCCTGAGAGCAGCTGTGGATCCTCCAGCAGGGGGCGCTGCTGGACTCGTTCCACTGCAGCCTTGTAGTTGTTGAGGAATGAGACGTCTTCAGCTCTCAGCTCGTCCTCTGTGGCTCTGACTGTGTCTGAAAGAGCTGCTATCTCTCTGCTCAGAGCCTCCATCTTCTCCTTCATCATCTGACTCTTCTGCTCCTCTTCCTCCCTCAGAGCAGCCATCCTGGCCTCCTCTTCCTCCTCTAGAAACTGGTGAAGCTTCTTAAACTGATCCTGAATCTGGCTCTCTGCTCGTCGGGCCTGGACCTTCATGTGTTCTGCTGTTTGATCACAGTTTCCTTTAACTTGTTCAAACAGCTTCAGTTTCTCCTTTAAGGGCTTCAGGGATCTCTGGAGCTCCTCTTTGAGATCCTGAGCAGCTTCATCGATGGGTCTGAATCTGTGGTTTTTGTGTGTTTCTGAATCTCTGCAGACGAGACACACCAGCTGCTGATGGTCCAGACAGAAGAGTCTGAGTTTCTCAGAGTGCAGACTGCAGAGAGTCTCTGGAGCTCTCTGGTCTCTCTCCCGTAAGAAGGACTCACAGAGGTTCTTTATCACCAAACTAACAGGCGGTTCACTCCTCGATGATCTTCTGTTACAAACTGGACACTCACGTGTTGGTTTTCCTTTCCACCAGCTCTTCAGACAGTCTTTACAGAAGCTGTGGCTGCAGGACAGGACAACAGGGTTCTTGAAGATGTCCTGACAGACGGAGCAGGAGAGATCCTCCCCCGATCTGGAAGCCATTGTGTTTGTAGAACGCTGAAAGCAAAGCAGACAGACAGCGGACTGTAAATTGGGTCAATAGGTAATTAGTTTCCATTTTAAAAAGCATATGTTTTGCTACGTTCACGCTGAGCGTCCACACTAGGATCCGGGGTTACCTCGTAGTGTGGACGTGCGGAAGCGTACACCTTTGAAAACATTGACATAGACACCCGAGTTCGCCACTTGATCGGATTCTAGCAGTAACGACAAGTCCTTTCCCGAACCACAACAAACGGCCTTGATTACCGATCGACTACCAGGTTAATTCAACATGGATAACTGATTACAGTCGTTGCTGACCTTGTTGTCTGTACCAGCTGTGCACTGCTGTGCAGTTAAATTCAGCAGGAAGAAGGAGGCCTTTCGGGCCTGGTTGGCTCAGGGGTCTCCTGAAGCAGCTGACAGGTACCGGCAGGCCAGAAGGGCTGCAGCTGCGATGGTCGCGGATGCTAAAACTTGGGCATGGGAGGAGTTCGGGCAGGCCATGTAGAAGGACCTTCGGTTGGCCTCAAGGAGGTTCTGGCAAACCATCTGACGGCTCAGGAAGGGAAAGCAGGGCCTACCCCAGGCTGTTCTCAGCAGATCGGTGCGGCTGCAGCGGTAAAACACCGGTCCGTCTTGGTGAAGATTTACTGGTCGGTCTACGTTCCAACCCTCACCTATGGTCACGAACTCTGGGTCATGACCGAAAGAACGAGGTCTCGGATACAAGCGTAAGCCTTAGAGATATGGATGGAATCTAGTAAAACTTTGATTTGTAAGTGTTCACTTTAAAGTACATTTAATGAGTGTGTGTGTGTGTGAGAGAGAGAGAGAGAGAGAGAGAGAGACCGACATACGGACAGACGAGAGAGAGAGACAGAGAGCGAGGTGGTGAAGTTTTAAAGTTTATTACAGACAGGTTTTTTACAGAAAAACAAGGAGAGAAGCAGAGGAGATGAAACAGGAGGACATAAGGAGAGGAGGAGAGATTGAAGGAAACATAAAAAAAAAATAAGACTAGGAAAAAGGGAGACAAAACAAGTAGGGGAAACAAGGAGAGGAGACATGAAAGAAGGTGGAGAGAGAGAGAGAGAGAGAGAGAGAGAGAGAGAGAGAGAGAGAGAGAGAGAGAGAGAGAGAGTCCTGCAGCCTTGTAAATAAGTTTGAAAAATACTAGTTTTTTGTTTGTCCCTTTAATAGAAGAAGATTATGAAGGAAGATCTTAAGTGTCAAAGCACGACCTTATATTAATAAAGAGAACAATAGTACTCTGGCTGCTTATAGTTACAGAAAAAGCAACAATCTACTCACCTGGAAAGTTAACAAAGTTGTTGGTGGTAAACTCACATTCAGAGTGTGAAGTCAGCAGTGTTCCAGTCTGGCCTCCTGCACCTGTCGGCTCTCAGGATCACACCTTGTGTTCCCGGTTCGTCTCAGGTGAGTCATGGAGGGGTGGAACTTTATCAAAAGGGTGAACTTTGATTCGCCAGAGGTTTATCTCTCTGACGAGATGAGATGCTCCACGATGGGGCCTAAGATCAGCCCTGTACCACGTAACCACAGCCTACCTGGAATGTAGTCCGCTCTTCACCAGAGACACAAAGCAAAGGCAGTGCTTCACTTCAACTGTTGCTGCTCGCCTCGGATCAATCTGTCTCTGAGCTACATGTCAACCAGCTGCTGCTTCAGGCCAGAGTTCAGTGTGACTCACCTGAGGGCGGGACTTCCTGTCAAGTGTAGAAACTTTGGATGCTGCTGAAGCGAAGGCATGCCGTTGAGCCGGTTCTGTTGGAGTTCACGTTGTTCTGAAAGAACCTCCCACTTTATGTATGGAGTTTGATCAAAAGCATAAAAAACCCATCACCGAAGGATTCAGATGAAACGGCTGTAACGTCGGTTATGGAGGCTTTACATTCTCAAAACAAAGATAATTACACAGAATAGAAAAACAAAATTATGCAGAATAAAGAATTTTATCAAATATAAAATACATGCTACTCTAACTGCAGCATTTGTATTTGTATGTATCTTATCGTTTATCTATTTCACTTCTCAATCATTAAGGGTTAAATGACCTCAATTCCAATCAGAAGAGGCTTGTTTAGAATTTAACAATAATGTATTGCATATGCATAACATTTTAATAGTGCAAAGTCTTTGGCGATTGGACTGAAACAGGATAATCAAGCGGTATGCTGAGTTCTGATAAGACAGGATCCCCCCCGAGTCCAGACCCTGGGGGTGAAGAAGGGAGTTGCTGCAGTCCGATGAGATTCATTAATGAAAAGGAGTTTAGAGAGAGACTTCCTCTCTGCAATCATCCCAAATGGGATGATTGCATCTTGTCCTTAAATGAGAGGAAGATGGCGAAACATCCTTTTGCTCAAAGACGTTGGAAAAAAGGGCAGTGCCCGCTATCTGGGGGCACTGTTCAAGTAGTGTTCAAGTAGTCGTATGAACCCCAAATGAGTTCTAATACTTGTGTTATTTTATATGACTTTTTTCAGAATCTTTTTGCGAAAAAAATGTATATTGAAAACAAGAAAATCCCCAAAAATGCCTCCTTGAGCGGTCCCCAGGTTACAACATCCCACATTCTAATAAGACACCTTTTTGGAAAGATTGGGACCTAAATAATCGGAACCTAAAAATCACAATAAAACAAAGCATTGGCATGTTAGGAAGGAGTTTCAGTCCAAGAAAATTGTCGTTCGGTTCAAAAATTTTAAAATTACTTGTTCTATGGCAAAACATTGGCCGGTTTGGGCATGCTGGGTACCGAAAGGGGAAAAAAGCTCCGGCCGTTTTGTGACTTTACAAGTACTAATAGGCGGTTTATAAGGATTTGTACTGCTTTGTTAGAATCACACAAGCCCGTACGGTTACGAGGATGTGTCTGTTAGTGAAATCCGACGTTGTAAGGGATACTTATTATAACGGTTTAGTGAAACGTTACGGTCACCGCTGCAAGGTCCGAGAATAGGCGCATGGTGTCCAAAAAGTTAATTATCATCCTCATACATCCTCATACTTCCCCTTTGGGTAGAATCTTATTAATTTGATTTTCATTACTAGAACATTTCTATTAATTTAAAGCACCCATGTCATTGAGTCACAGACTGATTACTAGAGGGAGACTGGACTGTGGATTTAATGAAAAATGCCTGTCAAACTACTGAATTTGACAGAAAGCAATTACTCCAATTGCGAAAATATCGGAATCAGGAGAGGCACAAGACTTGTGTGAATGTTTCCATGTACTTGTTTGTTTGGTGTAGAAATGAGAGCGTAACGGCAGTTCAGGAAGTGCACCCGTTTGATTTATGAGAGAAAATTGTGCTCCGATGTCCAATGGAGTCCAATGGAGCCGTTGGCCGGACTTCATGTCGCTTTCAGGCTTGTTGACAAAAAAGTATAAGTTTGTTGGATTCCCTCGACGCACGTGTACCACAAGCACAATATTTCCTACGTTTTAATCCAGTAATGGTGTATGAAGAGTGAAAATTGTGGGACTGAAGGCAAAATACGTTGTTTTTTTATACAATTTCTGTCGCTCCCTCTTCACTCTAGCAGTTGGCTCTCCACTCTAGCTCTGAACATTCAGTGCCATACACACCCATTATAAACTCTGAAACGGTCCCAAAATGTTCCTAAACTTGAACAATGATGACATGAAAACTGTGCTAGCTATCAAAAAATGTCCAATTGGGCAAATAAACTCCAGACTTTTGTTAACGCTTCAAACTTTCAATAATTGTTCTACGTTAGAGTATGGCGAGTCACTATGGGCACAAAGATGAGTGCTTTTGTTGCTCTCTTCACGCCGAAACCCCATTCAACCCGTCCTTTGACTCTTTAATGGAATTAATATATTGTGTATCACAACTTTGTTTCTTCTTCTTTGCTCTCCTATTAATGATCTAACTGCCAGATGGGATGCCCGACCCTTGGGTTGGAAGCTGCTGGCCACCATTCGTAGCGTACAGTATTTAAATCAGTTAAAACCGGCTCAGACCCCCGAGCTGCTAAAACAGGATTTGAAGTTGACTTTTACGTTTTGATCATTTAAATGTATTCAGCTGATAATACTTCTTCTGCTGTTGCGTATGAGTTTGAATGCACTGCTGTACTTGTATTTGGAGTATTTTGACATTGTATTGATGGTATTTTTTTTCAAGCTTTCCAGTTCACATTTTAAGAACTCCCACCCCCAAGGAATGAGTATGAGAAACAAATGTGTATGTTGGGCCCTCTGGTGGTGCAGAGTGGAAGAGCAGCTGGTGCAACACGCACGCACACGCACACGCACACACACACACACACACACACACAGTTGTGCTGAGTCACCGTGATGTGGCCTTTGAATCATTGGAACAGCTTCCACACAGAGTTTATATCTCCATCAGTATCTCTCGGTCAGTCTGACTCACCAGTGTGTGTGTGTGTGTGTGTGTGTGTGTGTGTGTGTGTGTGTGTGTGTGTGTGTGTGTGTGTGTGTGTGTGTACCTCTCTGGGGCATCAGTTGAGGGAAAGACGAGAAAGAGGATGACGAGGCTGACTAAGAGGAGGAAGATGAGTCTCTCCTGCTGCTGTTTGATATTAAATATGTTCAACTTTGACCTAAATCTACTTTTACTACAATAAATAAATACTAAACATTTCCTCCCTGCTGCTAATATGAATTTTGTAAAAGACGATACAGGTAAACTTACTCGTGGTGAATCGATTATGAGATAATAAATCTAAATTAAGTATCCACATCTCATCTTATTTGTACTTCTCATGCATATGTTCTTTGTTTTTCTTCTCCTGGTGTAAATATACGCTCTGTTTATGAAATCTTTCGACAGACTATACTATGACTTTTTGTATTAAATGTTTCTATATATTTATTATGACTTTTTGAAAAGCTAAACAAAGAATGTTAACATATATGTTTGAACTATACTCTACTACGACTTTTCGAGACACTATATAATTTTTTTATATACTTTTTTTGACTTTTTTTCATTAAATTATTTTACATACTAAACTATGAATTATAGAATATATATATATATATATATATATATATAGTTCCTTGTCAATAATATATACAGTATATACGTGTATATATACACACACACACGTTTATATATATATATATATATATATATATATATATATATATATATATATATATATACATACATACATGTATATATATATATATATATATATATATATATACATACATACATGTATATATATAATATTTAGTTATATATAGTTCCTTGTCAATAAAATATTTTACACTGTGGAATGACTTATTTCATAATATAACAGTATATAACTTTTTAGTGATAATTTAGACATTCTATACATTTACTTTTTTTCTTGACATTTTTTAGATACTAAGCTATGACTTTTTTCATACAATGTAATTTCTTTAAATTAAATGTTTCCTGACATTTCTCCTTAGACCTTTCGACATTTTACTCTTTTCATGACTACTTCGATTACTATCCTGTACTTTGCCTTTTTTACTTGAAATTGAACATACTATCACTTATGAAATACTATCCTTTGACTTTTTATGATATATTGTAAAAAAGACGCCACGCTGTGTCTTTTCATTATTAAATCTTTCGACATACTATACTATGTATTTTTGTATTAAATGTTGCTATATATTTATTAACAAACTTTTTGAAAAAATAAACAAATAATTTTAACATATGTTTAACTTACTCTATTACCCACTTCTTTCAGATTTCGAGACACTATATATTTTTTTTTTTACATTCAACATTTTTCTGAAATTATTTTACATACTAAATTGAATTTTGTAGAATATATATAATTATATTTATTTAATTATATATATAAGGTTCCTTGTCAATAAAATATTTTACACTGGAATTACTTTTTTTTTTTTTAGATATTAAGCTATGACTTTTTCATACAATGCAATTTTTTTTAATGAAATGTTTCAGCATTCTATCCTGACATTTCTCATTAAAGACTCTGTAATACTATCCTGTACTTTGCCTTTTTACTTGAAATTGAACATACCATACTATCACTTTTATGAAATACTATCCTTTGACTTATGACTTATCTGGATCGACTATAGAATAACCCTAATAATAATAATAATAATAATAATAATAATAAGTAACACTTTTTTAAATTTTGTTGACGGTCAAAGGAAAAGTTCCTCCCATGAATCACTAAGTGACAATAAATCCAGGACAGAGAAAAGAAAAAAACACAGTACCACCAGAATCGAAGAATCAATTATAATTATCATCATCATCATCATCGATCCCACAGCGAACGCCAAACGATGAAGAACAAAACATTTCTACATTCCGTTGGTTCACGTCGTGCGTTCAGTCCTTCGCGAGCATCCAATCACGCGTCAGATCCTCGAGCATCGGGAAGTTCACCGTTTCCTCCGTTTAAAGTTTTTCTACAAAAATATGACGAGTGATGACAATCGAGTCATATCTGATCACTTTGTCTGATCAATAAATCAACAAAAATACAATCAGGATATGTATACACAGGTTTTTTTTTTTTTTTCAATATAGATTTAGATCTTTCCCAGGAATAGAAGCACTAATATATACACACAAACACAAACACACACACACACACACACACTGCTGTGGGGCCCAATCAATAAATCAATAAATCAATCAATCGAATATCAGAAGGCAGCTTTTCTGTGTCATCAACAATATCAACACTTGCATCCGCTGCAGGAAATCTCTAAATACACAGAAACGTTTCTCTTAAAGAACCGAGCAGGACCGCATTTCCCAGAATGCAGCTGGTCTCTTCCAGGCCACCAGCAGGGCCGTAACCAGGTAAATGTTTTCCCTACAAAATATCTTTCTTTACACGATCAGGTTGGTAATTCTGGTGTAAAAAAAAATAATTAAAAATGAACTTTAGTTTCAAAATAAAAGTTCCTAAATTGAACTCAAACGCAAATGTTAAAATATATTTTGACGGAAATCTTTGGGATCTGGGATGTCTCAATTCTTTATATTTTCTTTTAACTATTTCCTGATATTTTAAAGAAGAAGATTGTCACTTTTTGTTTATTCAACCCGAGAAAACAAAAACAAAAACACAACAATGAGCTCAAAACCCGATCGATCATTGGAGACATCCGAGAGGTGCGCTGTGCCTTTAAGAAGAATTACACGTAAACAAATAAACATAAATATTTGTACCAACTTGGAGCCGGAAGTAGAACCAGCTACTGGAGCCGAGCGCCGCTGCCGGTACAAACACTTTCATTTAAAAGTGAACGACGACGCAGACGGAAAGCTGGACTCTGATTGGCTGGAAGCCGGACTCTGATTGGCTGAAAGCCGGACTCTGATTGGCTGAAAGCCGGTCGCTCAAACGCAGAATTTAAACACTCAAAACTAAATATTATTATTGAACGCGTCATCGAGGTTCTTTTAATGCGACGAATCGGAGATTTTAGAAGCAGAAGATTGATTTCTCATCGTCGAGATCGACGGCAGTTTAAACCGGAATAATAAATAATTACAGCTGAAACAATAAAGTTGAGAAAATAAAATTCACAACTTCCAGCTTCAAACTTTGACAACCCGTTTTTTTTTCATAAAAATTTAAAAGAACCAATGATTTCCAGGTTAATCGATAAAGAAAATGGCCGCTAGTCGCAGCCCGAAAAAAAACTAATTAAAGAGACGCGTCGGCCGCCGGACGTTCCTAAATATCAAACTAAACAACATCTGTTCAGAAAATGTATTTATTATTATTATTATTATGATTATTATGACGTGTTTCTGTGCAAAGAGGTTTCAGGTCCAGGCTCATGCTGGACTTTCTTAAATAACGAGTCCTTTAATTTGGTTCTAATTAAATAATTGAGAGCAAGAAATGTACCGAACTGAAAGTTTTACAGAGCAGAAAATATATTTGTTGCCGCTCGCTTCTTCGTTATTGTTCCTCTT
>JBAMJR010000261.1:82500-90000 GCA_038501785.1 Myoxocephalus aenaeus
CACTCACCAGTACGGGCTTCAGCATGCTGACGAAGCCGCAGTAGCGCGCTCTCTCCTCTATGAGCGCTCTGCACACGGCTCTCTTCTCCGTCTCCTCCAGGACGGCGTAGCGCACGTTGACGTCCTGCAGCGCGCTGTCCAGCTGGCAGCGCACCTCGTCCTTCCCTACACACACACACACACACACACACACACACACACACACACACACACACACACACACACACACACACACACACACACACACACACACACACACACGAAGTGTTAACGGAGATCATCATAGAACCACAATGCAGAAACAGTTTCCGTCATCAGTTCATTGAAACATTTGTAGGAGCTCATCTTGTGCTGCAGCAAGGAGCATAAAGGGTGTGTGTGTGTGTGTGTGTGTGTGTGTGTGTGTGTGTGTGTGTGTGTGTGTGTGTGTGTGTGTGTGTGGGCTCCAGCACCACATCTCGCACAAGGAAGCGTAACACAACACGAGCGAGTACTTAAAGCCTCGCCGCCTCCTATGAAGTACATCAGAGTTCCAGCACTGAGGAGCAAAGCGACACTCGGGTTGTGATATCAGATCCTACCAGCAGGGGGCGGCACAGCACCACACACACACACACACACACACACACACACTCTGACCTCCGTTTGAGATCCAGTTTGTGATCAAATGTTCGATTATTTGACAATTAACAGCTGTGTAGACCAGATGAAACCAGGTGAGGAGACATCACATGAGAAAACCCTCTTAAAACTATAATAATAATAATAATAATAATAATATGAATAAACTAACAACACCTCGCTGGAGATTCTTAAAACAACTTCTTGAAAATCTCCGAATCTATTATTGTGCCAACGGTTTTATTTTAGGGTTTAAGAATCTAAATCTGCGCTCGATTACTTATTTTACAATCATTGTTTTGTATGACGCGTTTTCTGAAATCACATTATTTCTTAAATGATATCTTTAAATATGCAAATTTTGTGAATTTAGAGAGAAATGTACAGACGCAAACATAAACTGTATTTTGGATGCTTTTCTTTCCACTAGTGTGAAAAACCTTCAGACCTCCAGACCTCCCACACTCACTGGTACTAAAACTAAATAAGTCATGGTTTCCCCCTCAGGGTTCGGTTAAATCCTTCAATGAGGTACTTGTACTCATGAATAACTTTAGAAATATTGTACTTTACACGGCAATACATTTAGTGGACAGCTCGTTACATCGTATCAAGTTTTTACACACAACTACCCATTTATATAAAAAAGAAAGAAGGAAAGAAAGAAAGAAAGAAAGAAAGAGAGAGAGAGAGATGTGGAAAACATTGGTTTTTGAAATCCAGACATACACACTGCAGACTTTGTGTCATAAAGCAAACACGACCTGTTCACTGTGTGTGTGTGTGTGTGTGTGTGTGTGTGTGTGTGTGTGTGTGTGTGTGTGTGTGTGAGAGCACAGAGGATAATGTCCACGTTGCCAACAGAAGCTCAGTGTTGGCCTCGTGGAAACACACATGTGATGTCAGACTGTTCCTGAGTCTCTGGCTCGCGCTCTGGAGAAATAAATAAATAAATAAATAAATAATAAAAAAGGTGAAACGCAGTTCGGACGCCGCCGACTCGGAGAAAAAGACTTAAAACACGTTTTCCCTCTGAAGCTCCGGTGTGTCCGACGTGGAGGAGATGTGAAAGTGACGCGTCATGTCAGCCAAAGTGTGAAGAAACTTAATCCTGATTTAATTCCACAAGAAACCTGAAGACCTGTCAATCAAACAGTCTGAGACTTTCTATTCGACGCCGGCGACCAGCTGCTAATTACACAGATCTCCCTCGTGTGTGTGTGTGTGTGAAAGAGAGAATGCAGCTTTAACACATGAAGCATAGACTTCTATACAACCAGAGGAGTCGCCCCCTGGTGGTCAGGAGAGAGAATGCAGCTTTAACACATGAAGCATAGACTTCTATACAACCAGAGGAGTCACCCCCTGGTGGTCAGGAGAGAGAATGCAGCTTTAACACATGAAGCATAGACTTCTATACAACCAGAGGAGTCACCCCCTGCTGGTCAGGAGAGAGAATGCAGCTTTAAGACAAGAAGCATTGACTTCTATACAACCATAGGAGTCGACCCCTGGTGGTCAGGAGAGAGAATGCAGGTTTTAGGCACTTCAGCATCGACTTCACTCGGCAGAACCGGAGGTTGTTGAATGTTTATTAAAGACTGTATCCAAAGCCATGATTCTGACCATATATATATATATATATATATATATATATATATATATATATATATATATATATATATATATATATATATATATATATATATTCAAAATAAAACTATATTGCTGAATACCGACACTAAACAGTGTGTTTGTGCAGCTGCAAGTAGAAAACGTTGTTAGAACCCGAGCAGCCGCGTTCTCACACGGTGCCGTTGGAGCTGAAAAGACGGTGAGCGATCTTTCCGCCGACGTACAAAGTGTTTGTGACGGCGGTGACTAAGACTTCCCTGAACGGCAGCGCTCATCCAGCAGTCTAGACCAACCTGCGTCACACACTGATGACATCATCAGGGATGGACAGGTGGTTTGGTTCAGGTCGATGAAGTTCTCTCTCTCCCTCTCTCCCTCTCTCTCTCCCTCTCTCTCTCTCTCTCTCTCACCGGAGAGCCATGACATCATCCCTTTCCTCCTCTTCATCGTGCACGCCTCCATCGTCCCCCACGTTCCTTCATGTAACCACTTAAGAAAGAGATAATTACATCATCCATCCATCTTTGACCACCTCCTCCTCCTCCTCCACCTCCTCCTCCTCCTCCTTTCTTTCTTTCTTTGCAGTTGAGAATTCCCTTCTCTTTTTTTTTATGTCTGTACTTATACACATGTCTTTCTCTCCTCCTCCTCTCTTTCTAACCAGTGGACATGACGACTCCAACCCCTTCCTCCATCCTCCCCTTGTCCTCCTCCTCTTCCTCTTCTTCTCCGTACAGCCACATGGCGGAGAAGGTCAGCGGCCATCTTTGATTTATTTACTCAAGTCCTTCACTAAGGCCTGAATCCTGACCGCATCGCTCTGTGACGCGTTTTATTGGCAGCAACCCAACGAACGCTGCAGGAGACGATGAGCACGTGACACTAATATATATATATATATATATATATATATATATATATATATATATATATATATATACACACACACACACACACACAATAATGAAGTAAAAGGGAACAAGAGTTGTGCCGAAATTCGTCTGAATAAATCAAATGTTTCCTTTCATTAATTCATTCTTGTACTGTTGCTTTAAAAGCACGAGTGTGTTTGTGTGATGATGAAGAACAAAAGCTAGAAGAGGAAGAACATGAAGGAAGAAGAAAGACGACAACAAATAGCATCTCCATGTCTCCTCCCATCATCTCCCGCTGAGCAGTTGGAGATTCCCTATCTGAAGTGGTTACACACCACATACAGTAATGACAGAGCACACACACACACACACACACACACACACACACACACACACACTCTGAGTCATGAGGATTACGGACCAGATGTTTACTGGTTACTACGTCTCTGAACAGATGAACTGAAGTGAACTGAGACTACAAGAGAAAAACAAAGTCATTGAAGTAAAATAAATAAATAAATAAATAAATAAATAAAGCTTCCAGAGTCACGCCGTTGACCCGTTACCGCCTGTTTGTTTGTTTGTTTGTTTACAGACACGGAGTGAACGTCTCACAGCCGGATGACGAGGATGAAATTCTTCCGGCGTTTTCCTTAAGCCCCGCCTCCCAGCCCTCCTCCATGGCCGGAGGAAGGAAAATACCTTTTCACATCTTTAAGGACCTAACGATTTAAATGAAGGCTAATCAAATGTTGGAACTAGAAAGTTGATTTACCTTTATTAAAAATCAATAATAAATATATATATATATATATATCTCCACTGAGTTGCAGACGCCTCATTCCCAATGTAAGTCTATGGGAAAAAGTAATTTTGGCTCCATGGCAGACATTTTAATTCCACCGTAAAAATGTCCTGTGGGATCAGATAAAAAACACACACACACACACACACACACACACACACACACACACACACACACACAGTCCAAGTGGCTGTTTGCTTTTTTTTTTTAAGTTTAAGTGAAACTTTGTGGTGTGTGATTTTTTCGGACTGAAGAGAAAACTATATTTATTTCAACACCGTTAATCCACAAAAAAGCCCAGAGAAATAAAAGAGACGTTTGTTACGAGTAGTTTTCTTTCCCCAACGACAGCTACAGCCGTTTAGCCCTTATTACATGGTGTCCACACACACACACACACACACACAGGATAATTATAATGTGAAGCCCTGATTGCCAAGTGTACAGTGTGTGTGTGTGTGTGTGTGAGAAACGCCTCAAAGTCAATCTGCTTCGTCAGAAGAGAGAGAGACGCGTAGAAGGAGATCTACGTCTCACTTCCTGCTTCGGTGAGTTTTCCTGACCAATGAGCGGTCGTTCCCGATGCGTCATGTGACCCCGCTTCCGCACGGCGAGATTTAGATCCTCCGGATGAACGGTCGAGATTTTATTTTTGGTTTTACACGCTGTATAACGAAGGAAAGAGCGAGGACAGCGGGAGCCAATCAGAGGCAAGAGCTTCCAGTTCATTAAATCCGTTCTGGCGATTTAGTTTGTGATGAATAAATAAAATTATACACATTTTTTAAAAGGTCCCGATGAGCGATCGGAACGGAAAGAGAAAAGAAAGTTCATGACAGAAAGAGGAGAGAAAAGAAACATGTTGAGAGGCTTTAAACCCACATCAGACGTCGCTCTGTTTACCATGGGCGGGTCCGCACTGAGTCTGTGTGTGTGTGTGTGTGTGTGTGTGTGTGTGTGTGTGTGTGTGTGTGTGTGTGTGTGTGTGTGTGTGTGTGTGTGTGTGCATTTGCGTATGGGATTTGTTGAGAGGGACGACGGAGAAGATATTTGTATAAAAGGCCTCAAGTTTCATTTTGATTGTTGCCTGTCTGTCTGTCTGAGTATCTGTCTGCCTGCCTCCCCGTCTCCCTCCCTCCCTGCCTGCCTGTCTCCCTGCCTGCCTGTCTCCCTGCCTGCCTGTCTCCCTGTCTCCCTCCCTGTCTCCCTGCCTGTCTCCCTCCCTGCCTGTCTGCCTCCCTGCCTGTCTCCCTCCCTGTCTCCCTGCCTGTCTGTCTGTCTCCCTGTCTCCCTGCCTGCCTCCCTGTCTCCCTGCCTGCCTGCCTGTCTCCCTGCCTGCCTGCCTGCCTGCCTGTCTGCCTGTCTCCCTGCCTGTCTGTCTCCCTGCCTCCCTGTCTCCCTGCCTGCCTCCCTGTCTCCCTGCCTGCCTCCCTGTCTGCCTCCCTGTCTCCCTGTCTCCCTGCCTGCCTCCCTGTCTCCCTGCCTGCCTCCCTGTCTGTCTCCCTGCCTCCCTGTCTCCCTGCCTGCCTCCCTGCCTCCCTGTCTCCCTGCCTCCCTGTCTCCCTGCCTGCCTCCCTGTCTCCCTGCCTCCCTGTCTCCCTGTCTCCCTGCCTGCCTCCCTGTCTCCCTGCCTCCCTGTCTCCCTGTCTCCCTCCCTGTCTCCCTGCCTCCCTGTCTCCCTGTCTCCCTGCCTGTCTCCCTGTCTCCCTGCCTCCCTGTCTCCCTGTCTCCCTGCCTGTCTCCCTGTCTCCCTGTCTGCCTCCCTGTCTCCCTGCCTCCCTGCCTGTCTGTCTCCCTGTCTCCCTGTCTCCCTGTCTGCCTCCCTGTCTCCCTGCCTGTCTGCCTCCCTGTCTGCCTCCCTGCCTGCCTCCCTGCCTGCCTCCCTGTCTCCCTGTCTCCCTCCCTGCCTCCCTGCCTCCCTGTCTCCCTGCCTCCCTCCCTGCCTGTCTCCCTGCCTCCCTCCCTGCCTGCCTGCCTGTCTCCCTGTCTCCCTGCCTGTCTCCCTGCCTGTCTCCCTGTCTCCCTCCCTCCCTGTCTCCCTGCCTGTCTCCCTCCCTCCCTGCCTGTCTCCCTGTCTTCCTGCCTGTCTCCCTCCCTCCCTGCCTGTCTCCCTGTCTCCCTGCCTGTCTCCCTGTCTCCCTGCCTCCCTGCCTGTCTCCCTGTCTCCCTGCCTGTCTCCCTCCCTGTCTGTCTGTCTCCCTGCCTGTCTGTCTGTCTCCCTGTCTCCCTGCCTGTCTCCCTGCCTGCCTGCCTGTCTCCCTGCCTCCCTGTCTGCCTCCCTGCCTCCCTGCCTGTCTCCCTGCCTGCCTGCCTGTCTCCCTGCCTGCCTGCCTGCCTGCCTGTCTGCCTGTCTCCCTGCCTGTCTGTCTCCCTGCCTCCCTGTCTCCCTGCCTGCCTCCCTGTCTCCCTGCCTGCCTCCCTGTCTGCCTCCCTGTCTCCCTGTCTCCCTGCCTGCCTCCCTGTCTCCCTGCCTGCCTCCCTGTCTGTCTCCCTGCCTGCCTCCCTGTCTGTCTCCCTGCCTCCCTGTCTCCCTGCCTGCCTCCCTGTCTCCCTGCCTCCCTGTCTCCCTGCCTGCCTCCCTGTCTCCCTGCCTCCCTGTCTCCCTGTCTCCCTGCCTGCCTCCCTGTCTCCCTGCCTCCCTGTCTCCCTGTCTCCCTGCCTGTCTCCCTGTCTCCCTGCCTCCCTGTCTCCCTGCCTGCCTCCCTGTCTCCCTGCCTCCCTGTCTCCCTGCCTCCCTGTCTCCCTGCCTGCCTCCCTGTCTCCCTGCCTCCCTGTCTCCCTGCCTGCCTCCCTGTCTCCCTGCCTCCCTGTCTCCCTGTCTCCCTGCCTGTCTCCCTGTCTCCCTGCCTCCCTGTCTCCCTGTCTCCCTGCCTGTCTCCCTGTCTCCCTGTCTCCCTGTCTGCCTCCCTGTCTCCCTGCCTCCCTGCCTGTCTGTCTCCCTGCCTGTCTGTCTCCCTGTCTGCCTCCCTGCCTGCCTCCCTGTCTGCCTCCCTGTCTCCCTGCCTGTCTGCCTCCCTGTCTGCCTCCCTGTCTGCCTCCCTGTCTGCCTCCCTGTCTCCCTCCCTGCCTGCCTCCCTGCCTGTCTCCCTGTCTCCCTGCCTGCCTCCCTGTCTCCCTGCCTCCCTGTCTCCCTGCCTCCCTCCCTGCCTCCCTGTCTCCCTGCCTCCCTCCCTGCCTGTCTCCCTGCCTCCCTCCCTGCCTGCCTGCCTGTCTCCCTGTCTCCCTGCCTGTCTCCCTGCCTGTCTCCCTGTCTCCCTCCCTCCCTGTCTCCCTGCCTGTCTCCCTCCCTCCCTGCCTGTCTCCCTGTCTCCCTGCCTGTCTCCCTCCCTCCCTGCCTGTCTCCCTGTCTCCCTGCCTGTCTCCCTGTCTCCCTGCCTCCCTGCCTGTCTCCCTGTCTCCCTGCCTGTCTCCCTGTCTCCCTGCCTGTCTCCCTCCCTGTCTCCCTGCCTCCCTCCCTGCCTGCCTGCCTGTCTCCCTGTCTCCCTGCCTGTCTCCCTGTCTCCCTCCCTGTCTCCCTGCCTGTCTCCCTGTCTCCCTCCCTGTCTCCCTGTCTCCCTCCCTGTC
>JBAMJR010000261.1:95000-97500 GCA_038501785.1 Myoxocephalus aenaeus
TTGCCTTTAACTCATTAAAACTTTGCTTTCAGCTTCAAAGTTGTAATAATTATTGCTCAAAGGTCAAAGGTCAAAGGTGGAGCAGGAAGCCAACGCTCTACAGTTCTGTTGTTTTACTGATGACAACGTCTCGCTGGTGAGCGGCCGAGGACACGTCGACATGGAGCCGGGGATCGAACCGCCGATCCTGTGACTGAGGGAGGAGCCTCAAGAATCCTACTGGTATCGGCATCACGTAGTTAATTTGACAAGCTCATGAATTTACGGTGTGTGTGTGTGTGTGTGTGTGTGTGTGTGTGTGTGTGTGTGTGTTGTGTGTGTGTGTGTGTGTGTGTGTGTGTGTGTGTGTCCAGGTGTTTTAACACTTAGAGGCCCTCGCTGGTGTTCAGACACGTCTAATGGAGCTCAGAGTCGACTTCGGAGAAAAATGCAACCCGACGAGCTCAGACAGACTCGCCGTGGGAGAGGCTGTGTTTTTTATTATCTATTTTTTATTTGCACACTTTGTTTTGTTCATGACTCACGACTCCGGCGGCGCGCTGGATCCATTCGCATGTTTTTGATTTCACTCGGACGTAAACAGCGCAGTCAGAGAAAACAAAAACAAAAAATGGCCGTTCACGGAAACGAAGACATCGAGTCCAAAAATAT
Source organism: Myoxocephalus aenaeus (assembly GCA_038501785.1). Lineage (NCBI taxonomy): Eukaryota > Metazoa > Chordata > Actinopteri > Perciformes > Cottidae > Myoxocephalus > Myoxocephalus aenaeus. The sequence continues at coordinate 95,652 of JBAMJR010000261.1, forward strand.
ACGCTGTGCGTCTGCATCGCACTTAAAAGTCTCTGAACCAGAGACCTGCAGCCGACTAGCGGTCCTCCTCTTTTCACCCGCAAATCATCGCCACCTGGTGGCAGCAATGTGCGGCGCGGCCACAAGATATGAAACAAAAACAGGAAAAATACGAACCAAGGAACGCGCCACTAGTGGTAGAAATAAAACATGTAAACACTCCTCAGGGAGAAACAACTGGTTTCAATGTTTTTCGTAAAGTTCAGCACTTTAATTGCACTCACCTGGCGCAGTATAAAGCACTTTTATTATACACTCTTATTCCGTCTGTATATTTAATTTAAAACTGCTACTGTATTCTTCTCTTACTGTTATTTTATTTATACTACTTGATTGTTCTACTATGTGTCTCTATTGTGTGCAAGGCTGCTGTAATCCTGCAATTTCCCCACTGCGGGACTAATAAAGGATTATCTTGTCTTAAACATTCTCTCATTGGCTTTGTTCCGTGCCGTGTCCATATATTTGTGTATGTAAAAGACAAAATATTTAAGTTATTGTGTGTCATTCTGGGTGAAAAAAGAAGAAATAAGAGGTGGAAAATAAATAAAAAGCAGCTCCAGTCGTTAATAATTTCCACCAGGCCGAACCGGCAGAGAGACAGAGAGAGGCCTGTTCGCCCTCACCGGCAAAACACACATTTTCCATCGTGGCCCTCCTGCTCGCCGCTCACAATGCGGCCCTTTCACCTCGCAGACGGGGTTCAGGTACCGACCAATCAGACGCGAGGAAGCCTGGACGTCGACCCCACGTCTTCTTCAAAGAACCAACTTTATGGTTCTCTGATTGTCAGAAAGAATACATCTGCTACTTTTGGGTCAGAATAAATAAATATGCCAGTTATGCGGCCGATCTATTTAATTAAATTCAATGTTCATATACTATTAAAACTGTTGAATTATACTACTAAAGATACAGATTATATACTTGAATGTGTCGTCCTTGTTAAGTTTTGAGCCGTTTATTTCAGCATTAAAAAAGGTTCACCGTTAATTTGACTATTTTACCAAGCTGCTGGTGCACAATTTATTATTTAAATAACAAATAACAAAGCAGTAAATGTTACATTTGTATGTTTGTTACATCATTGTTTAAAAACACATTTTCACACTGAAATAGTGGAAAACCTGCTAACGACTTTAAACCGCGTCGTGTCCGTTAGCGTGGAGGGAGAAGAGCCAATCAAATTTTTTTTTTTTTTAAAAGGTCAGAAAGTGATTGATTTCTGACCTTTAAACTCCCTCAGTCTGTATATTGATCCCGTTATTGAACACGTGCACACGGCTGACCCGAGGAGATCTCCGTCGCAGCTCGTCTTGTGATCCGTCTGTGTGTGTGTGTGTGTGTGTGTGTGTGTGTGTGTGTGTGTGTGTGTGTGTCTGTGTGTGTGTGTGTGTGTGTGTGTGTGTGTGTGTGTGTGTGTGTGTGTGTCTGTGTGTGTGTGTTTGTGTGTGTGTGAGAGAACTGAACCCGTGGTGCCAAAGACATCAACTGTTCCCCGGGTCATGTGGAACCGCCGGAGAACGAGACGAGAGGAACCCGGTTTAGAGATCAGACGATTGCGACGGGACTCGGGTCGAGTCTAGCGATCGCTCCTCGACGCTCAGCGTTCACAGCTGGTGCCTGCGGTCGTCTGCAGACATCAGATACGTGGTGTGTTTTCTTTGGAGCGATGCAGAAGTACATTCTGTCAGTCGGAGTGCAGCTAGAGGCGAAGCGCCAAGAGGAGCAGGAGGCGAACGCGTGTCCCGACTTGTAAAGAAGACCGAAGGCTAGAAAGTGATCGGAGCTGCTCGGAGAAACAGAACAG
>JBAMJR010000261.1:102500-175000 GCA_038501785.1 Myoxocephalus aenaeus
GATGACACATTAGAAAGGATGTCCTCGTTGTGCGCCTGTGTGTGTGTGTGTGTGTGTGTGTGTGTGTGTGTGTAACTGGCTGACTGACAGGGCTAATGGGCTGCAGCAGGCAAGTGATGCTTATCAAAGTAAACTGGCCTACTGGGAAACACAACCATTAGACTGTTATTATACTGAGCCGGCTACTGGGTCACTGTGTGTGTGTGTGTGTGTGTGTGTGTGTGTGTGTGTGTGTGTGTGTGTGTGTGTGTGTGTGTGTGTGTGTGTGTGTGTGTGTGTGTGTGTGTGTGTGACAAAGAGATTCCGGGTCAGAACACATGCAGCTTTCATGAAAAGTTCAGTACCTCACAATAATAAGCAGTTATTTTAGTCGTGGGACGTTCATGCTGAGTGTAACAAAGAGTCAACGACCGGCCGGCGGCTGAAAGAAAACCACGAGACAGAAAGCTGCTGTCTTTTGACAAAAAAAAATAAGTTTTGATGAAATAACCTGAATTTTTTTAACCGAAGACAAACTTCTCACCATTCTGCAGTATTTGTTATTTTATTAAACATAGAGCTATTGAATGAATACGTCTTAAAAGTAATACAATGAGATTTAGATGAGGTCCAATCTGAGTGATAAATAAGTAAAAGACCTTAAAATATACACGGACGCTCAGGAGAGCTTGATGATGTCGCTCTGTATAAAATATATACCCTGCTCCCTTGTTATTGTCATTTATAGTGGCTATTTGCATAAAAGCCACACAATGCAAAAATATTAGGAAATAAATGATTGTATTTTTAATCAAATATTGGGTTTGAAAAAAAAAAAAAAGGAAAGTTTATTGATACGCTTCTTACAGCCGGTGTTAGAAAGTTAAACACGTCATAATTCCCTCTCAAAATGTATTCTATATTGCCGTGAAAACAAGTTCCTCACCAAAAAGTTTACATTTGAACTCGTCACGATGACGTCGTGCTGTACCTTCGCTCAATTACCTTTTTTTTTTTTTTTTTTACTGAACAGAACTTCGATGCGACTTCCTTCAACGTTAGCGCCGTTGTTTAGCCGAGCGGCGGCTAACGCTAGCTAGCTCTTTGACCGACTGCAACGCGGGTGTGTTACCCAATTCATTCTGCATTAGTGTGTTAGTTTGTGTGGTGTGTGTGTGTGTGTGTGTGTTACCTGAGCTGTGATTGAAGCTTGGCTCCTTTGGTTACAAAGTCCTCCCACGTTGGATAACTGGCCTGCAGCGAACACAAGACAACATCACATCAAACAAAAGGATTCTCAGAGTTCGACACAAAGAAATACAACAACCGTAAAGACTTCATGGACATTGAGCTGTTATTAGAGTATTCACATCTCTGGAAGTGACCGAACTATATACTTGATAATAAAAAAAACAGGTATTTGTGGAGCAAATGTCCAGGACTTTTCCTTTTCGTGCCTGGAAATCGTCTATATTCCCATTCAGGACTTTTCACCCTGAAAAGGAGCTTCATAATACGAGTTTGGGAGTAGAAATGAAGATATTTGATCTCATTAGTGTCATCGTATCGTGTAACATCTTCTGAAACGACTTAGAGATCGGATCTAAACGCCGAGGCGTCACGATTCCTTTGTTCCTCTGAACCGAGTTTAAAACCGAGCGCGGATCGATGCCGCTTTTCCTCTCGAGCAAATTTTTTTTCTTCTTCTTTTTAAAAAAAAAAATCACTAATGAGACTCGTGGAATCTTTTGTTTTTCATGGAACTTTTTCACGGACATGTTCAACTCTGACGTTTAGAAAAGAGAAGAAGAAAAAAAAAGAAGCTGCAAATCATCACAATTGAGAAGCTGGAGTTTCAGCAGCATTGCTGGCAAATCAATGCATGTAAATGACTCATTTAATGGAAGCACACACACACACACACACACACACGCACACACGCAATCATTCGTTGTTATGGAATTGCTCAATTTCCGTATTTTGTCCAAAACTTGTGCAACATGTTAATAGACCAAACCCACAACTTTTCAACACAACTGAAATGATTTCAGAAGCTCTACATAAGCGACGAGAGCCGACGCCGTTTCTACGTCAGCGTTTCTGCAACGGCAGCTGATTGATTACGTAATCTGCGGCTGCAGGCGCTGACCTTGAGTTACATCTGTGACCGACAACAGCTGCGGCTGGTTATTTATTTATTTATTTTATTTTTTAAATGCAGGGAAGCCCCGTTGGAACGGAGGGACCGAATCCCACGTTGTCCCTCCTGAACCCGGTTCACCCTGACCGTCCTCTGCCTCCAAGGATAATACCGATTTAACCCCTAACACCATTAGCCTCTTAGCTCCACACCGCTAAAGCTGTTAGCTCCACACCGCTAAAGCCGTTAGCCCCCCCCCAGCCCCCTTCCACAGCTAGCCAGGCATGCATGCACCTGGCATGGGGCCGACAGGTTTACTAGCTACTGGGATTTAGCGCTGCGCCGTGAAATACGTCAGGTGACCGGCTGAAGGCCTCTGGGCCGGGAACCAACAACCAGCCGGGAACCTGGGATGAATGGAAACTCCAAGACGTGTATTGATCCCTGCGGGGGAGGAAACGGGTTGTGGCTGGAACTGAACATATACTGGGATTTAGTTGTTGTTGTTTTTTAAAGGGGGGGGCATGAGCTCACAAGTGAAATTTAAGATGGAGCACATTGAGGGTAATCTGAATTTAGCATGTGTACGGAGAAGTAGTGTTTTTATTGGAGCTGGACTCAGCCGTGGTTATGGAATTGGTCCATTTCAGGCGGTCAAGCCTTTTCTAGACATGATAATGCAGAGTGTTTTTAAATTGAAAGCATTCATAATATATTGTAATCTTTCCAAAATAAACTCCTCTCACGAGGGGGGGGGTTGTTGTTTTTGTGTCTTTTTTTAATCCTTCAGACAATCCATGCGTGTAACATTGTGTCGTGTATAAATCCGCATGGAATCAAATCTCTTTTCCGCCGGCGTCTTATTTCATTTCTGTTCAGAGCGACGTCACTCTGCGGTCCCTTTACGTTACGAGCGTTGTGATTTCCCACGACCCTTATATATACACATATATATATTTTGCACAAAAGAAAAAACATATCTGATTTACATATCTCTCATCCCAGCTATTTTTATTATTGTATATATCTTTTATCTTTCATCCCTGTTGTTTTTATATATATATTTTTGTTGCAAGTTGCTGCTACCCCGACACCAAATTTCCCTTCGGGGATTAATAAAGTATATATTCATTCATTCATTGTAGCAATCTTGAAGATTTTCATTGACAAACAAAATGTCTCCATCTATCACGACAAAGAAGTAACACAACTCAGGTGTGTGAGCATGAATCCTGACTCCCTCCTCAATGATTGTGTGTACATAATGTGTGTATGTTTATTGATTTTTATGATGTTTTTATGATTTTATGATGAGGCCTATTTATATATTTGATCGTAACCTGTGTGTTTATTGCTTCTTATGATGTTTTTGTTATAACCATTTCTTTCCTTTAGTGATGGCTTGTTATATCCGGCCACAGGGACTACAGTTGACTGACACATTTACCCCTGGGTTGATTGATGTGTACGGTCCCTGTTCAAATAAATAAATGAAATGACTGAGAAAAAGTATGATGAAAGTATCGCAATATTTGTATATTTTCCCGTATTATGAACTGGGTGTCTGAGGCAACATCACGGGGAAAAAACTTGAATTAAATACACACTTTCAGGCGCAGTTTAACTGACATTTTAAAAGGTGACAATGAGCAAAGAGCATGTTCAGTTTACTTTGTTTTCCTAGTGGATCATATGGTCACGTTTAATTCAGCAAGAAGAAGAAAAAAAAGGCCAATGAGCGAATATTTAACGCTGACATTGTTGAAAGATAAATAACCTCATCGTCTGCAGTAGGAAACCAAACCATTACAACAGGAACACCACCAGCGCGTTGTTTCTTTAAATAAACAACAACTGAACTAAACTCTGCTGCCGCTCTTGAGGACCCTCCTCGGTTCCCACCGACACTTCTCGCCTCAACCTAAAATTCTGTCGAGGTTTGTTGTGACTGCCAGGAATGTCACAGTCTGCCGCAGACCAAATATTCCAGCGGCGGTTTAGCAGCGAGTCGGGCTGAAGGGGGGGGTGAGGCGGAAAAAAAACAACCGCCACAGACGGACAAGAGTATCTGGGTCCGCCGAAAGCCTCATGCCGAGAGCTTCTGGAGCAGTTGTGGCTAAATGAGGGTCCTGGGGGCCCCGCGAGGGTCCTGGGGCCCCGCGAGGGTCACCGACTGAGTCCAGAGGGTTCCCTGAGACAGCTGCCAAAGAAACAGCTGCCAACCCGAAGAAGAAGAAGAAGTGACGAAGGTGGTGAATGAACAACATCAAAGACCGATCTTTGATTTTGTTTAATTTTAAATCTGAGTTTGTCAAAAGTATGTCTGCAAATCATATTCAATCTGATCTTATAGATATCTATAAATACATGCGTATAAACATCTTTTTTGTCTTCTTTTTTCATATATAAACATGATTCTGGGTCTTCGACCGATGGCTTGAATTATCAGCTTGTAGTCGAAAGTAAAGACACAAGTTAAATGCCTATAATGGAGTTATGAAAAGACCAAAAATACATCTTAAAGTTGCTTAATTTTCCCACAACCATGAAAAAGCGTGTTGAAAGTGGACTACTTTGGTAAATATATGTATAGAAGAAGAAGAAGAAGAAGAAGAAGGTGGTGTCCCCAACACTATATTGTTATAGTATTGACTAGTTTATTCTTCAAAAGTAAAATGTCCCACAGAGTACATGTACAAAATGTTCTAATAACCAAACGTATGGGATCCTGATGAAGGATGAATGTTTATGGTATTTAATAGTGTAAATATATATATAAATTAATCTAAAATGATGACAGAAGATTAACCGACAACTAACTGGATATATTGACGAATCAAATTCAAAAGTAAAACATCGGTTGGGATCGGGAACTCGTTTGAAAAGAGACTCAAACCGCGTGAGCCTCTGGTTTTCAGGCGGGTGGAAGCGTCCTCCGCGCTCCGTCGACCCCGTGACCTCTTCTCTCTTCTCGCCGCGCCTACAGGAGTCGTCTCATCTGTCGGCCGGAGGCCAGGTGTACGGTTACTGTAGTCTGTGTGCTGTCACCTGCCGTCAGCGGCTAACCCTACCACCATGATCCTGCCGAGCTCTACTGACCGACAGAAAGGGAAGAGAGGCGGAGCGCCGAGGGGGAGGAGGGGGGAGGAAAGTGAGAACGACCCTCTGTAGAACCAACAAACCAACGTTCAGGCCGACCAACACACAAAAGATTAAAGTGTAAAAAGAAGCATGTAACAGTGTGCCGATCGGGTCATTGAACAACTTTTAAAGAGCCAACTCAAATGGCGGCGTTGTCCCGTTTGATATTTCATATTTAAACGTTTACTCGCGCGTTGTGTATTTGTATCTGTGTTTTTGTTTCCGGACGTGAATTAGCATTTTCTGTATTTTATTATATTTTATGAATCGACACGGATTTATGAATACATAAATAAGTAAATAACTATACAAACAAAATGACCAGTCCTAACTTACAGGTAGAACATACAGTTCCTCAACTTTTATTTTTGAATATTATCCAAATTAAGACTGTTAAAAAAAATAAAAAAAAACATTTATTACGCTGCTAACATGTGTGAGGCCTGGACCAATCAGAACAGCCCGTTGACGTCGTGATTGGGTCGACCAGCGTTCTATTGGCTGACAGTTTCAGCTGCAGGTATATTTTACTAATCGAGACTACTGTACTTTTCGGGTTATAAGCCGCTACTGCCTTCGGTCAGTGTCCCCGTTAGCTCCCCGCTGTAGCCAGCTGGGACTCCTGCTAGCGCTCCGTTACTTCCCCGCTAACTTCCGCTAGCTCCCTGAAAACCACCGAAGGTAGCGAGACCAGGCTCGACACCCGACTTGGGCAGAGGGGACGCGGGCAGTAGCAGCAGCAGCGGGCGGTAGCAGCAGAAGCGCTAGCTAGCAGCGCTACTAGCAGCGCTACTAGCTTGCTACAGCGGGGACACTGATCAGCCGTAGGAGCGGCTTATAACCCGAAAAGTACGGTAAAAGAACCTAAAAAGGCCGGACGGGAGTTGGAGCTGATGAATGAACAAGGTAGATGTGACGTATATTTCCGACACGATCTCGGCATTGAAAGCGTTTTTTTTCCTAATTTATTTAAATAGCGACGCACTAGATCACGATTATCGGTCATTTCTTATTTATTTAGGAAACCGTCAAAGGAAGGTTAACAGGTATAAACTACTGTAATACAAATAATTTAAAAAAAGGCCCAGCCACAATCATTTGGGTCCATGCTAAATTTAAATCAAATCACCTCACACACACACACACACACACACACACACACAGAGTGTGTTCACAACGTTCAGCTTGAAGGTCATAGTAACGCGGTACACAAGTACCGATAACACATGAACGTTTCCACAGAAACGGCTGAAGAAGGGGCGACTATTAAAGCTTAAAAAATAAATAATAAAAAAAAAAACTTGAAAATCCGGTTGCGGACCATCAAAGGAAACCGATACCGCCGGTGGATCGTAACCGGAGCCGTGTTTCCTACTTTGCGCGTCGCCCGCTGCAGAGATGAGCCCTAAAGCTCGGGACGGAGTCGGCGGTCGGTTCCCTCGTCTCAAAGTCAAAAGGGTTTATTGTTCCGCGTCTGAAACGAGATCTGCGGTCGACGCTTACGAAGGTTTCGCTCTACGACATAAAACGCGTCGGGTGTTGCTCCTCTTGAGGGCCGTCTATAAGAAGAGGACGACGTCGTCGTGACATCACCCGTCGGTCTGCAGAGTTTTGAATACGTCGAGTTCGGCCGATCGCCATCTTGGATCCATCCTCCATCTTCAACGTTGGCTTTTTTTCCCCGCAGAAATCATAAAAGTGTTTAATTTGTGAAGATTATCTCGCCATGAACGTTTGCGATGGAGCCTTTTTATCTATAATAATCCAAAATCTGATGGGAGGGGGAAATATTTTTTTGTCGAGGGAACCGGTGCCATAACTTCTGGGGCCGGCCTGCAAAAAGTACTGCAGCTTCCTGTCTTACCTTTGCAGCCGTGCATGCAGCTGGCTGCCAAGTAGCTGCTGCTGCTGCCTGTGTGCATGCGTGTGCATGCATGTGCATGTGTGTGTGTGAGATAAATGAAATTCCAGATCCTCCGATAACAGTTTTGGAGTGCTTTCAGAGTCGGAGTGTAGGGTTTACAGGTGTAGGGTTTTGGGTTTAACCGGTTCCAGCACGCAGCCGCTTCATCATTTCCCTGCACCGCGTCGGCCCGGCTCATTGGCTGCAGGAGGAGAAGTATGCCGGCTCGTGATGTTTGGGAATATCCGTGACCCCCCGCTCGTCGTAAATCACCGAGGGGGAAGGAGGAAGAATGCGCCGGCGCAAATTTCTCTGAAACCAGTTTGAGAGTGAAACTTGACGATTACACACGACAGAGGATTGTCATCACGTCTCACGTCTGTTTCTGCTGCACAAGAGAAACCATTTCATTCGCGGCTGTATCGGCTCAAGCTGGCGTTATTTATTTATTTTATTTATTTAAGTTAATTCATATTTTTTTTTATTATATATATATATATATATATATATATATATATATATATATATAATAAATAAATACAAATAAAATAAATATATATATATATATATATATATATATATATATAAATATATATATATATATATATATATATATATATATATATATATAGTATTTAAAATTATTTTATTTATTTATATTTTATTTAAATTTATTTGATTGTATTTATTTAATGGCATTATTTTATTTATTTATTTTATTAAAGTTAATTCATATTTATTTGTACTTATTTATTGGTATTATTGAAGTTATTTATTTAAGTCATTTATTACATTTTTATTTATTACATTTTTATTTATTTATTTTTATTTATTTATTTATATATATATATTTATATTTTATTTAAATGTATTTTATGTATTTATTTATATTTTATTTAAATTAATTTTATTGTATTATTGTCTGTGGCTCAAAGCCCTTTAGTTACAAAAGACGACTTAACTCCTTGAAACCCGTCCCCGCGGACATTTAGTTTCATTTCTGCAAAACAGTTCAGTATTTAAAAACTATGTTGTCCAAAAGAAAATGTAAAAAAAAAAAAAAAAAATCAAAAACACACTGAGGACATTTTTGCCGACTGCCTTTCCCGTTGTGTTTGCAGACGGAGAGCGAGGCGGGTTGGGACTGTTCAAACAGCAGGTCGTGTTTGAGCTACACTGGTTGACTCAGACAGGTAGACAGGTAGACAGGTAGACAGGTAGACAGGTAGACAGGTGGGTGTGTCAACAGGCTGATGGTTTGTTCAGTGTGGGCCTGGTCCTTTATCTGTGAAACAATGAGGTCCTTATCGAGTGGAAATGGACTTTCTCTTCCTCTTTATCGCCGCCATCCCTTCTCTCTCTCGCAGACGGTGTAAACAGGAAGCAAATTATATGATATTATATATTCGCAATGTGGCGAATTGTTGGAGGGAATGCGGGGCAGTGAATGTAGATCACTCCCATGTATTGTATTTTGGCTAGGTCCGGAAAATTGTACAGTTTTGGGGAAATGTCCATATGGTTATTTTCTGGCCTACGACACACCTAAAGTCCTGTATGTGTCTCTACTTTGGTAACATGACACTGTTAAGGGAAGACAGATATCTGTAGCTCTTAAAAAGGTTATTACAAAGAGATAGCACACGATGGAACCACCATCACAAGATGGATGCTTGAAAACTGCGAGTGAAATATGCGATATGGAGCCGGTAACTCAGACGAAAAGGGCAAAAAAGAAAAAGAGCGACGAATCAGGAGACAGACACGTGACCAATCGAGTAGCGAGCGCGTCTACGAGTCAGTGATGTGTGTGATATATTATGTCCAAATCCGCCTGTAAGACCATGTTTTCAACCAGCAGTCGAGAGCTTCTTTCCTTCTTCCCCTTCCTCGTCTTTTTGCCATTCGGTTCCTGTCGGTGTGGAGAAGAGGAAGTAAAATGGCAGCTGATCGCCATGTGACTTTTTTTCCTTTTCTATTTCTGTGCACAGCATTCGTCTCCGGCCGCGTCGCCGCGTCTGTTTCTCCAGCCGACCCCCCTCGCTAAGCCCCGCCTTCTATGTGGGAGAGCCCACACTGCCACTAACTGCGCTTCCCGCATGAATACCAGAGTCAGGGCAACAACAAAAATAGAAGATTAAAAAAAAGGCGATCTCAGAGAGGAGCCGACATCAGGGTCTAACAATAAACTGTTTGAAGGATGTCAAACTGAATCAGCGGTGAAAACAGGTTAAAAAGATAAATAAGCTGCAGATCACATTATATAATAATTATTATTATTATTATTATCATCCGTGAACCGCACATACACACTTGGACCGTTTAAAAGGATCGCGTGGAGCAGAGACGGATCGTTCAACCGACGCACGTCAAAGCTACGCTATGATTGGCCAGTGAGCGTTGGAGGGGCGGGACTTAGTACAATTCTTAGGTCAGCATTAGAAGATGCTGCAGAGTTAAAAAACATATATTTTTTTTATAAACATTGAATCGTCTAATAAAAACTACCCAACATCAATTCCTTAAAGACTGATAAAATGTTAATAGAAAGTGTAAAAAAAGACTTATACAGACTATAAATATATAATGAATGCGTTCAAATTCCATTCAAACGAGATGGAGACCCAGCAGTAGAAACGTGTCCCTGGAGCTTCACTCGGACTCCAGTACATTATAAGATGATCTGCTGATACTAAACCTAGTTAAACAATGTAGGCCTCTTTGTTGTTTGCGTTTGAACGTTGTGTTTTTCAACCGTTCCCCTTTAAATCCATCTCTTCTTCTTCTTCTGTCATTTTGCAGCTGTAATCTCTAATCTCTGTAAAAACCCATCTCTGCCATTCGGGCCACTTGACCGCCCCCCAGTTTGTCGACCCGGCGACCTTTGACCTGCGGCGGTTTAAAGCCGGTAAACTGTGTTTGTTAAAACGCTGGGAAAAGAAATAAAAACACGTTTCATAACTCGCATTATCACAAACGTCACGGTCGTTTTAAATTAAAAAGATACGAGGGTCGGTATTTGCCTTGTTTTCGTGAATGTGGGTTGAATTAAATATGTATCCGACACACGGAGAGAACATCTTAGTTTGACCCAAATCTCATGTTGATCCTCCCCCCGTCGGCCTGCTCCTTCTGGGTCCAGTTCCTTTCCTTTTCCCTTATCTCCTTCCCTTCTTTCCTTCCCTTCTTTCTTTTCCTGCTGTCAGCGAACACCCACGATGACATACCCTCACATGTGTGTGTGTGTGTGTGTGTGTGTGTCGTTGCGTGTATTTCTATAATGTGTTTGTTGGTTAGTTTACGACCACATTCCCTTTGTGTGTGTGTGTGTGTGTGTGTGTGTGTGTGTGTGTGTGTGTGTGTGTGTGTGTGTGTGTGTGTGTGTGTGTGTCCACACCCATAGTCACCTGAGGCTAACTATTTTCCAGTCAGCAGTGAGACTTCCCTGAAATCATGTGCAAACACACACACACACACACACACACACACACACCTAAGGAACTATTAAGTACATCATTGATGCAACTAAGCTTTAAATGACATCACATCAAATTATGGGATGTATTTGCAGGGTGTGTTTTTGTATGCGTGTAGAAATTGAACACGCCTGTATCTCGGTGTTGAAAGCTAATTGCTATTCCACACACACACACACACACACACACACTTTTAAGCAACGTTTTCCATTTCGAGGACTTTTTGTCGAGTTAACGGGGAGAATAATAAATGTAACACTCGAACGTTCCACACGAACAGCAACAACAACAACAGATGGAAAAGGTGGAAATATAAAAGATGAACGGAGAGAATGCTGGGAGGAGAAGAGGGAGAAAGGAGAGAAGGTCGATGGCTCGTAACGTCACTCCTGATATCGCCGAGACAGAAATCAATAAGCCGTCTGTCTCTCTCTCCAGTGGAACCGAAATGTCCCATGATGCTTCAGTGCAACGGCCCCCTCCACACAGTGTGTAACCTCGTTTTAACCCCTTGTGTGTCTAACAGCCACGCCTCAGCTACTGAAAGCCCTTTGTAAACTATATAAATATAAAAAAAATTTAATTCAAAAAGGAGAAGCGGTGTTTTGTTAAAAGACAAAATGTCTAAAAACATAGTTTTAAATTAAATTAAATATGGTGGTAACGCAGAGACGACCCGGCCTTCATCGACTTCTACAGAATCCACTGGGAAAAAAAGAAGAAGGACACCAATTATGATGTAAAAAAATAAATATATATATCATTGACTCTAATATCACAAATCATGTTGCAATATTGGTAAAAAATGATTTTGCGGCACGTTAAAATCGGGCAACTCACTTTCCCAAACCGGCAAGTGGTTTAAAAAAAAAAAAAAGATGAAACACAGAAGGGTTTTTGTTCCTTTCAACCCATAAAGATAAAGTTTGTGAGCGTTTCTTTTTTGTTATCCCGTGGTAGAGAATGTGACCAGATTCATTTACTTAAATAAAAAAAGGTCAAACGTGACAATTCACTTTGGTCTTTGTTGCTTTTTGATAAACGCTAATAAATAAAACTCTTTGTACAATATGTACTTTGGGGTAAGTGATTAAAAACTAAAATGCAGGTTCTCTCAATAGCGTTCATCCCTATTAACCACAGGAGTGATTGAGATGTTCTTTATTTTTTATAGAATTAAACTAATCTATCAAAGTCGACCGGGGGGGGACTCTACTTTTTATTTTCTAAATAAATGAAAAGATCTTCACAGATGCCCTTAGGAGGGCTTCAGATGAACAGCAACCCGCTGCTTAATTAAACATGACTGTGTGTGTGTGTGTGTGTGTGAGAGTGTGTGTGTGTGTGTGTGTCTGAGTGTGTGTGTGTGTGTGTGTGGCAGATGGAAGGAGTGCCATGGTGTGGTGCCATGTTGGTAAAATACCAGGATGCGATGCCACGAGCTCTGAATCAGGAACACAGGATCCAGCATGGCCGCCGCTCTTCCCCGTTATCTGACAGCGGACGTGACTCACGTGTTCTCGTCGCCGCGGGACGCCGGCAAGTTCCGTCACGTTACGGCCGAGAACAAGAGAAACAACTCTTCACCTCGCGGAGATCCGACATCTGAAATGAGCGGCGGAGCGCGAAGCCGTGAGTCACGGCGCGTTCGGCGGCTGAATCACCAACTGTGGGGTTCGGAGAGTCGAGGTTTCTGGTTCCACAGAAACGCAGAGAACCGCTCTGACGACGCGTTCTCTGTTAGGGACGAACCGAATGCAGGAGCGGATGTAGAGGAGTCTGACCTTTGGCCTCGTGGTGAAAAACATCGGCACCTTTTACTAGGTTGACCAAGTTTAAGTTACTGTGAGTCTAGTCCTGGTCCTCTGGAGACCTCAGTCTGGTCCTCTAGAGACCTCAGTCTGGTCCTCTAGAGACCTCAGTCTGGTCCTCTAGAGACCTCAGTCTAGTCCTGGTCCTCAGTCTAGTCCTCTAGAGACCTCAGTCTAGTCCTCTAGAGACCTCAGTCTAGTCCTCTAGAGACCTCAGTCTAGTCCTCTAGAGACCTCAGTCTGGTCCTCTAGAGACCTCAGTCTAGTCCTCTAGAGACCTCAGTCTAGTCCTCTAGAGACCTCAGTCTGGTCCTCTAGAGACCTCAGTCTGGTCCTCTAGAGACCTCAGTCTAGTCCTCTAGGGACCTCAGTCTAGTCCTCTAGAGACCTCAGTCTAGTCCTGGTCCTCTAGAGACCTCAGTCTAGTCCTCTAGAGACCTCAGTCTAGTCCTCTAGAGACCTCAGTCTAGTCCTCTAGAGACCTCAGTCTAGTCCTCTAGAGACCTCAGTCTAGTCCTGGTCCTCAGTCTAGTCCTAGTCCTCTAGAGACCTCAGTCTAGTCCTCTAGGGACCTCAGTCTAGTCCTCTAGAGACCTCAGTCTAGTCCTGGTCCTCTAGAGACCTCAGTCTAGTCCTCTAGAGACCTCAGTCTAGTCCTCTAGAGACCTCAGTCTAGTCCTCTAGAGACCTCAGTCTAGTCCTCTAGAGACCTCAGTCTAGTCCTGGTCCTCAGTCTAGTCCTAGTCCTCTAGAGACCTCAGTCTAGTCCTCTAGAGACCTCAGTCTGGTCCTCTAGAGACCTCAGTCTAGTCCTGGTCCTCAGTCTAGTCCTAGTCCTCTAGAGACCTCAGTCTAGTCCTCTAGAGACCTCAGTCTAGTCCTGGTCCTCTAGAGACCTCAGTCTGGTCCTCTAGAGACCTCAGTCTAGTCCTCTAGAGACCTCAGTCTAGTCCTCTAGAGACCTCAGTCTAGTCCTGGTCCTCTAGAGACCTCAGTCTGGTCCTCTAGAGACCTCAGTCTAGTCCTGGTCCTCTAGAGACCTCAGTCTAGTCCTGGTCCTCTAGAGACCTCAGTCTAGTCCTCTAGAGACCTCAGTCTAGTCCTCTAGAGACCTCAGTCTAGTCCTGGTCCTCTAGAGACCTCAGTCTGGTCCTCTAGAGACCTCAGTCTGGTCCTGGTCCTCTAGAGACCTCAGTCTAGTCCCCTAGAGACCTCAGTCTAGTCCTGGTCCTCTAGAGACCTCAGTCTAGTCCTGGTCCTCTAGAGACCTCAGTCTGGTCCTCTAGAGACCTCAGTCTAGTCCTGGTCCTCTAGAGACCTCAGTCTAGTCCTGGTCCTCTAGAGACCTCAGTCTGGTCCTCTAGAGACCTCAGTCTAGTCCTGGTCCTCTAGAGACCTCAGTCTAGTCCCCTAGAGACCTCAGTCTAGTCCTGGTCCTCTAGAGACCTCAGTCTAGTCCTGGTCCTCTAGAGACCTCAGTGTAGTCCTGGTCCTCTAGAGACCTCAGTCTAGTCCTGGTCCTCTAGAGACCTCAGTCTAGTCCTCTAGAGACCTCAGTCTAGTCCTCTAGAGACCTCAGTCTAGTCCTCTAGAGACCTCAGTCTAGTCCTAGTCCTCTAGAGACCTCAGTCTAGTCCTCTAGAGACCTCAGTCTAGTCCTCTAGAGACCTCAGTCTAGTCCTCTAGAGACCTCAGTCTAGTCCTCTAGAGACCTCAGTCTAGTCCTCTAGAGACCTCAGTCTGGTCCTCTAGAGACCTCAGTCTGGTCCTCTAGAGACCTCAGTCTGGTCCTCTAGAGACCTCAGTCTGGTCCTGGTCCTCTATAGACCTCAGTCTAGTCCTCTAGAGACCTCAGTCTAGTCCTGGTCCTCTAGAGACCTCAGTCTAGTCCTCTAGAGACCTCAGTCTAGTCCTGGTCCTCTAGAGACCTCAGTCTAGTCCTCTAGAGACCTCAGTCTAGTCCTGGTCCTCTAGAGACCTCAGTCTAGTCCTCTAGAGACCTCAGTCTAGTCCTGGTCCTCTAGAGACCTCAGTCTAGTCCTCTAGAGACCTCAGTCTAGTCCTAGTCCTCTAGAGACCTCAGTCTAGTCCTCTAGAGACCTCAGTCTAGTCCTAGTCCTCTAGAGACCTCAGTCTGGTCCTCTAGAGACCTCAGTCTAGTCCTCTAGAGACCTCAGTCTAGTCCTGGTCCTCTATAGACCTCAGTCTAGTCCTCTAGAGACCTCAGTCTAGTCCTCAGTCTAGTCCTGGTCCTCTATAGACCTCAGTCTAGTCCTCTAGAGACCTCAGTTTAGTCCTGGTCCTCTAGAGACCTCAGTCTAGTCCTGGTCCTCTAGAGACCTCAGTCTAGTCCTGGTCCTCTA
Source organism: Myoxocephalus aenaeus (assembly GCA_038501785.1). Taxonomy (NCBI): domain Eukaryota; kingdom Metazoa; phylum Chordata; class Actinopteri; order Perciformes; family Cottidae; genus Myoxocephalus; species Myoxocephalus aenaeus. The sequence continues at coordinate 117,314 of JBAMJR010000261.1, forward strand.
GAGACCTCAGTCTAGTCCTAGTCCTCTAGAGACCTCCATCAGTAACCAGACCATCAGTGAGAAGATGGTCTGGTTCTTTAACTTTTGTAGCTTTAACTAAAATCAAACGCACAGCGAAGACAAACATTGCTTCAAACACAAAGACGAGTTAAACGCAGAAAGCAGATTTACGTTTACAGAATGAATATTCCCGTTTCCCGTTTCCTCGAGACAGACGGTTGTTCGATAGCGACGCATCGACCGAGACGGTACGGCGGCGCTCCGACGACGCCAAGAAGTCCCCGTTGATTTTACGGTTCGAGGAGCCGAAAGGTTACTTCAGTCCACCGTCTGTCCAAATGCTAACCGCCGCCGCCGCTAACCGCTAATCTTTCTGTCCGCCTGAGGCAATGTGTCGATTTTAGGAACGTCGATTACACGCCAACGATCAAACGAACGCCCATCAGCGGATCTCAACACCAGTTTGTCCAGTTAGTTTGGTGGATCTGAGCTGGAGCTTAAAGGATACCAGTATTAATGCGTTCTTGCAATGAAGCCTAAGGGGTGAAAACAATAAAAAAAGCACTTAACTCAGGATTGCATGGGGAAAGAACACAACATTGGAGACTCAAATCTTATTAAAAAAAAGGGTGTATACAGTAAATGTGACTCCACGTGGAAAAGAGGGACTACCGCAGAGGTAGTTGCACGAGTATCGACGCGTGTTTTTGTGGTATTTTGAGTATATATATATAAAAATCACAGTACTTCAGCCAACCAGCGCTCCGATCTCGACGTTCCCATCGTCCGATAAAAGCCGATAACCGTAAACCAACACACAATATCCGACGACGGTCTCCATCATTGATCGATCTGCTCGTGTCCTCAGCTAATCGATCGGATGTTCGGTCTGTAAAAACATCGAATGGTAAAAAAAAAAAACATCGAAAGTGTGACGCGTTAAAACCGAACCGCCGGGTGGCGTCGCTCGAACAGAAACTAAAATAAAAGAATCCACTAAACGTGTTCATTACAGAGCGGCGACCAAAAAAAAAGCACGAACAGCAAATATAACAGTAAAATGTATTTTAAAACTACTACAAAACCATCTAGAGAGACTGTTGCAGACTATAAATGAAGTACTTTGTGGGCAGAAGAATATTAATAAATGACTAATTCATCTTCAGCGTTAATTATCTTTTGTTTCCTAGTATTCCTTTAAAATCACTCAATTGTACTGCAGTTTATTGTTGCTTAATGTCAGTTATATTGGCGACAAGCTCACATTTGAGAGTAGAATTTGGTCACCTGTTCGTCAAGTAATCGATCGATTTGGTCTCTATTTGGTCGACGGGTCGCTTTTTACGCTGAATGAGGACACGTCTCTGGTAAACGTTTAAAGAAGTGCTTGTGTGTGATTATTTGAGGGGGAGGGAACTGAGTTTTACTAATCTACTAATCGCTTAGTCGACAAAAAAACAAACACAATCGCATGAGTGAGCATTTCATCAACCCAACAAACACAGGAGGCTTTTCCTGCCTATTTTTGTTGTGTTTTAGGGCCTCGACTGGAAAAGTAAGAGGCTGCTAACGACGACCATCTGAGAGCAGTGAAACACCACAGACAGACAGACAGGCAGAAAGACAGGCAGACAGACAGAAAGACAGACAGACAGACAGGCAGCAAAGGGCAGCCTGCTTAACAAACATCAAAGAGCACACAGCTGGTAGAATCCACCCCCATCCAGCTCTGTTACCCTCTCAGATGGCCCACTTCCAGCTGCAACCTCTGCTCATTCATTACCCAATCAACATCACCAGCACACACACGCGCATTCTAAATACAGACCATAATAACCTGTATGTTTTTTTTTTATATCTCAAGCTCACTCATTCATTTCTGGGACTCTTTATTCTAAAATTACACACAGTTCTAGCATTGTAAGACCATTGTGCTTCCAGCTCTTTGTGAGTTTGTGACAGCCATAATGATAATAATAACATTTTTTATTTTTTTTTAAAAGGAAGAAATGCAAACATTGCTTTTATATTTTGGGGAAGTGCAAATGTGAAGTGAAGCCACGCAGGGAGAGATCTCCATTTAGGATGAATGGAGTCACGAAGCTGCTCATTTTCATCAAGTAAACATTGTTTTGAATTTGACCAAACTGCTGGGTGTTGCCTTCACGGGGTGTGGGTGAAGTGTGTGTCTTTTTTTTATATTAGGGTAAAAGGAGGCACACAAAAAGTATAAGAATACGAAAATAATAAACAAATAAAAGAGAAATATTAAGAGAAAAGTGACAAATGTTTGGCAAGTAAAATAACTATACATATATGTGTGCAAAGATTCCCTGCAGAGAAACTTCTAAATATAAAATGCAAACGGGGAGAATTAAATGTTACGAATGTATAAAAGTAGGTGAATTAAATGAGATTGTTGTGTTACCTTCATGTCGTTCATGATGAGCTGGAAGAGCCCTCCCAGGGCGCTGCATTCCTTCTCTATACCCGCATCCATTTTTTTTTTCCACGAGTTCAGGAAAAAAAAAAAAATCCTCAACTTCCCAAAACTTTTTTTTTTTACCTCCAAAAAAAAAAAAAAAAAAAAAAGACTTCCAGCCAAAGTTTTGAAATACTCCAAAAAAAAGAAAGAATCAATAGAGCCTTTCTTTTATTTAATTGAGGGAGGTGGAGGTGGAGTTACGACACCCCGAGGGCAAAGTCCACCTTTAAAAAAAAAAAACAGGACCGGAACCAACTCCCGGGAGTTAAATCCAGCTCGAGAGGCTTGACGTCAGGCTCCAGTCAGCCGATGCTACCAGCCGGCCACAAACACCACATCGTGCCGGAGTCGCGCCGCACACCGTCTGGAAGAAGAAGAAGACGAAAAAATGTCTGACAGTTTGTTTTTGTGCTCCTCGTTCTCCCTCCTCAAAGTTTCAGCTCCGGAGGGTCAAAATCCCGGGAAAACCTGAAGGGAGCGAACCGCCGCGAGCTAACTGGGCCAGCAACCTGTGTGACTCCGTGTGTGCGCGTGATTCCAAAACACGGGAGTGCGCGCGCGATCAATCACTTGGCCCGGATATTTTTTTTTTTAAATCGATACCGCGCTCGGGTTTTAAATCCCCCCTCCCCCCGCAGTAGTCGTCGTTTCCCGGCGTGTGTCCGAGAGATTTCACCTCGTTCTTCTTCTTCTTCTTCTTCTTCTTCTTCTTTTTCCGTCGAGAGCAGCAGCCGTTTGCCTCCAGTTGCTCCAGCGGGAGTCCTCACCGCGGAGTGAATGAGAGCGGAGACCCAGCGGCCAGTGAGCTACGGTGACGCACGCACATCCGGCCCGGCGTTTCACAATAAAAGTTTTTGTTTATTTAATGTTTTAGCCCATCAATCAAAAAATATGCATGGAGGCTTATTTCTACCACTGTAATGAAGACATACAGATCCTGTAAGTCCTTATAATGAGATACTATTGCATAAGTATTACTTACTAGCTCATAATTATGACTTATAGCTTATAATTATGACTTACTGCCTCATAATTATGACTTACTAGCTCATAAATATGACTTATAGCTTATAATTATGACTCAATATCTTATAATTAGGACTAAGCATCTCATAATTATGATATACTGACTGAGGGTGGGATGTAACAAAGCAGAGCAGGGAAGCCACGGTGAAGAAAAAATGAAGATCCTGTAAGTCATAATTATGAGATAGTAAATCATAAATACATAATTCACAATTTTACTGATAATATATATATATATATATATATATATATATATATATATATATATATATATATTATTTATCAATCAGCTCACAATAAGTAAAACTTAGAATAAATAATATAGAGTATTAATGGTTTAAAAATATTGATGTATTTTAATGATCATGAAGAGCATGTTGATTTTCTTAAAATAGCCTTGTTTGCTGACCTTGCTGTCACATGTTTTGTTTATGGGGTCTTAATTAATCTATATGAATGGACAAAATGTCTAAGTATTAATATTGTTCTGTACTTTATTGTTTTATCTGTGTCGCCTGCATATGATGGACCATTATGTTGGCATTGTTGTTGTGTTTGATACATTTAAGTACATTGTTTATGATTACCTTTGTTTTACTTTGTTGTTCTTTTTTTGTTTGTTTATTTATGTGTACATTGAGAGCAATGCATCCAGGGGGGTGAATTATTTGATTATTATAATCATTTAATGTATTAACTATCATTAACTTAACATTATTGCTGCTATACTTGGTCTTATATATACTTGGCAAACTAAATAATAACTAAACTAACTAAAAAAGATGTTGTTTTGTGTATCTCTAACAGTGTTTTACTGTAAATGTAACAACACCTTACGTTTCATAAACTGAAATAATCCATACCTTTATTTTGGAAGGCCTAACAGTTTCCGGTTGACGTTGAGTTCGCTTCGCTTGACGCTGCGAAACCTCCTTCATCACGAAGGAGGTTTGTTGTGGAACGTGGACGCGGCGGTCCGGGGGGGCGGAGTTAAGGTTGAACAAACTTTACACTTTAGCTGGAGGTGACATGATATATATGTGTGTATGTATGTATATATATATACCTATATATTATTTATATAGATATAAATATGGATTCATACATATATAAATATATGTATATATATATATATATTTATATATACGTATATATATATATGATTTATATACATGTAAATATGGATGTATATATATGTATGTATAGATATATAACTGCGATATATATATGTATATATATATATATATGTATATGTATATATATATACATATACATATATATAAATATGTATATGTATAAATATGGACTCATACATATATAAATATATGTATATATATTTATATACGTATACATATATTAGTTATATACATATACATGTAAATATGGATGTATATATTTATATATATATACAGAAAATGTGCAAATTGTTGTCATATTTTGACTATTTAAAGAGACACCATTTGTTCCTCCCACATTATTTATGGAGAAAAAAACAACATTATTGGAATTATGACAATTATAATTTGTTTTCATAAACACAACCAACAATTTGGGGTTTGGTGGATTTTTCCGTCTCACATCCTTATAGTATTTTTTAATTTTATTAGTACTTTTTACATCTAATGTTCCATGTAAATGACTTTGAACATGAGTTTTATTTGCCTTTAACTGTAAAAAGCACCACCAGCATCCAGTGGAACTGTCACATGACCAATACTCTGATATACTAATATATATATATATATATATATATATATATATATATATATATATATATATATAAATGTACTGTTGTCACTGACTTCCACTTTCTCAAACCCATGCAGGTCACATGACTGTTATGTAGCAACCGGCCGATAATAAACACCGAGTCACGGTGTTTAGCACCGATCCCCACGGCAACAAGCTGAGTCACAGCCTCCTTCCTCATCTGATTGCCATGGCAACAGGCATGCCACAGCGGGACTCTACCCTCCAGGCTCGTCTCCGCTCTGCACACCGACAGCAATGAAATGTGATGAAATTAAAATAATGAATCCTGTTTTTATGATCTAATTATTATTGTTTTGAAACAGCTGCAGATCAAAGTGTTTCATGTCACAGAAAACACTGAAGTTAAATAAATAAAATCATATTAATGGAGGGAGGAAGTTTAACTACTGGACTGTGATTTTGAATTACTTCTACTTTTGAGTATTTCCATTTGACCTAATACTTCAATATGTTAGCCTCCTTTTTACTCCAACCTTTGCATATTCAAATTAATAATACAAAATACTATTATTTAATCATTAATTATATGGAGTATCAGATGATTAATGGGCCTCTGACGTTTTTTTACAGTAATTCTTTTGTACCTTTACTTCAGATCTTAAATGCAGGACTACTTGTAACAGAGTATTTCTACACTGTAGTATTACTACTTGTAACAGAGTATTTCTACACTGTAGTATTACTACTTGTAACAGAGTATTTCTACACTGTAGTATTACTACTTGTAACAGAGTATTTCTACGCTGTAGTATTACTACTTGTAACAGAGTATTTCTACGCTGTAGTATTACTACTTGTAACAGAGTATTTCTACGCTGTAGTATTACTACTTGTAACAGAGTATTTCTACACTGTAGTATTACTACTTGTAACAGAGTATTTCTACGCTGTAGTATTACTACTTGTAACAGAGTATTTCTACACTGTAGTATTACTACTTGTAACAGAGTATTTCTACACTGTAGTATTACTACTTGTAACAGAGTATTTCTACGCTGTAGTATTACTACTTGTAACAGAGTATTTCTACACTGTAGTATTACTACTTGTAACAGAGTATTTCTACGCTGTAGTATTACTACTTGTAACAGAGTATTTCTACACTGTAGTATTACTACTTGTAACAGAGTATTTCTACACTGTAGTATTACTACTTGTAACAGAGTATTTCTACACTGTAGTATTACTACTTGTACTAAACAATCTGAGTACTCGTGAGGAGTCATGTGTCCTCACGGTGGAACAGCTGTAGTATTTATTATGTGTTTCAGTGACAGTACATTTACTCAGCTGCTGTACTTCAGTACTACTCTCACATACATTGTACACTACTTTATACTTCTACTACGCAACATTTCAGAGGGAAATATTGCTCTTTTTACTCCACTGACATTTATGTGTCACCTTTTACATGAGAACATGATGTGATGCAGTACTTTACTAGTAGTACACAAATAAAATGATTGGTTGGTGATGGATACAGAATCATAAAGTATCCTGTGAGTCTTTAACACAAACAGAAGCTCATACTGGGACCAGTGCCACGACCAGTTAGTCCAGACTGTTTTCTGTGTTTCAAATACAACAACAGTGACACCTGCTGGCCGGAGCCAGCAACTGACAATAAATACTGCCTCTGAGTTAATGCTCTCCTTCTGTTTTAATATTTACTTTGAATTATTCTGCTCTTTGAATCCTATAATTAAATTACAAATGTAATAATTTCCCTCGTTTAAAGGGACAGTGTGTCCGAGTTATTCATCAGATATTGTCTCCAACTAACACGGTGACCAGTGGCGGTGCGTCAATAGAGGGCGCTAGGGCGCCGCCCCTCTTAACATTTTGCAAAAAAAAAGATAATAATAATAATAATAATTTCAACTTATATAGCGCTTTTAAAGATACACAAAGACGCTTTACAATATGGACAGTAGACAATGACGAACGGAACAAAAATGAAAGACAAAGTAAGCAAAACAAACAAACAGGACATTTTTTGTAACAAAGAAAGATGAAAAAAAATATATAATATATACTGTCAAAAAACATTATATACCAAATAATTTAAATAAGAAATATACCGTGTTGACGCGCTAAATGTGTGTGGGAGACCGTAAGCCCCTGTCAACAACCACTTAAGTTAAATATAATATATCGCCATTCATCATCACTGAGAAAAGCCCCTCCCCTCTCGGGGCGCCGGCCAAATGTGTGTCTATGGAAAGCTAACAAACATTTCACCCTCGTTACGGCAAGGACAGCTTCTCATTGGCGGATGAAACGTGAATCTTCGGGCGCACGAATCTGCGCCCTAGCCAATGACATCGTTTCTTATTGCAACGTGGTTGGACTATTCGTCCAATCAGAGACCTTTATCAGAGACCCTCACACCCCATATAGCTCCCACGTAGCTACGCGAGCAACACAGCTAGCAGAGACTTTGATTATGTTAGTATGGCGACTGAAAACTCTGTGGTATCTCTACGCGAAACACCTTTCAATCAGTGGCGATGCGTCAATAGAGGGCGCTAGGGCGCCGCCCCTCCTAAAATTTTGCGATGAAAAAAAAAAAGAAGAAAAAATATATATAATATATACTGTCAAAAAACATTATATATCAAATAATTTAAATAAGAAATATACCGTGTTGACGCGCTAAATGTGTGTGGGAGACCGTAAGCCCCTGTCAACAACCACTTAAGTTAAATATAATATATCGCCATTCATCATTACTGAGAAAAGCCCCTCCCCTCTCGGGGCGCCGGCCCAATGTGTGTCTATGGAAAGCTAACAAACATTTCACCCTCGTGACGGCAAGGACAGCTTCTCATTGGCGGATGAAACGTGAATCTTCGGGCGCATGAATCTGCGCCCTAGCCAATTACATCGTTTCTTATTGCAACGTGGTTGGACTATTCGTCCAATCAGAGACCTTTATCATTCCCTCACACCCCATATAGCTCCCACGTAGCTACGCGAGCAACACAGCTAGCAGAGACTTTGATTATGTTAGTATGGCGACTGAAAACTCTGTGGTATCTCTCCGCGAAACACCTTTCAATCCACGATCAGATGTTGACAAGAAGAGGCTGAAAGAGTTGGGACCCGAACGTCCGGATTTAAAAATTCAGCAGCAAAGCAGTGACCGCGGGAGGACGTACACCCGGAGCTTCTCCTCAAGCTACATGCTAACCGGAGCTTCACTGCACTCAAGTGAGCCCACATCCGCCGAGTGAGCCGCAGTTGCAATTCTAAATGCACCTCTATTCGAGGTGTTACGGTACGGTAAATGAGGTGTCTCTACCCCCTCATTTCCTGTCCACTGTCAATTAAATCTTCAAAATGCCAAAACTAAAACTTAGATCCACAAATCAAATGAAATAAAACAACACCTTACCCAGTCAGTGACCGGAGGCTTTTTTGCAGAACACATGGCACACTGCTGGGTTTCGATGTCAAAAACTAATGAAAAGAATTATAGTCATTTTAGATCTTTTGTAGTACAATATTGTGGTGACCCGCATACGGACTGTGAGAGACATTCACCTGAGAGCTACTGTGCCTTTAAGAGCTGGGGGGTTTGGTGTTTCCGGTAATGGGGTTGTGTTGCACTGCTGCTATCTTGATGCACAAGTATTGTACATTTTATGTGGAGTTCTAGTAAACTACCTCGACTGCAACTACGTCTACTGTCTCGCTGTTTCCCAACTCTACACTGGTGACCCCGTGAGTGAATACGACATGTCCGACAACGAAAACGACGTCGCACCGAACGCCGGTGCTAACGACATGGCTAACATCTACGCCGCTACCGTCAAGTTGCCGGACTTTTGGCAGCATAACCCACGGCCGTGGTTTCAGCACATAGAAGCCCAATTCCAGCTCAGAGGAATAAACCGGGATGTCACGAAGTACTTCCACGTGGTGGCCGCTTTGGATGCTTCGACGACGGCACGAGCGATGATGCTGCTGGAGGCTCCACTGGCTGCCGGCAAGTACGAAGCACTAAAGACGTTTCTTCTGAAACTTTTCGAACTGTCTGAACTGGAGAAAGCGGACCGCCTGCTCTCCCTCAACGGCCTCGGCGACAGCAGGCCGTCGGAGATGATGGAAAAAATGCTAGCCGTGCTAGGTTCGGCTGATCCCTCCTTCCTTTTTACGCACATTTTCCTGAGGCAGCTCCCAGTGCCTGTACGCACGGCACTGGCCAGTTCCCCCCTCGCCTCGTCCAAGGACTATCGCACTCTGGCTGCTGAAGCAGACAGGGTTTTCCTGGCCAACCGGCAGCAGTTTGTCCATGCCCTGCTGTCCCACCAGGGCACCCCGCCCCCGCCCATGGAGGACTATGCGGACACTGCGGCTGCGGTGACGGCCCGCCGCCAACCCGACGACGGGCTCTGTTACTACCATGCCAGGTTTGGGGCCAAGGCCAAGCAGTGCCGTAAGCCATGCAGTTTCAAGCCACAGGGAAACGACAGGGCCGGCGCTCGTTAGCGGCTACGGGCGCCGGCCGTGACTGCAAGCTGTTATTCATCGCTGACTCCTTGTCTGGCCGGCGGCTGCTGGTCGACTCGGGCGCACAACGCAGCATCCTGCCAGCTCAACCCGTGGACACCATGGCTGGCGGACGCGGCCCCCAGATGGACGCCGCTAACGGCACGCCCATACGTACCTACGGCACCAGGCAAGTGGAGGTGTGTTTTGGCGGCCGCCGTTTCGGCTGGGACTTTGTTGTGGCTGCGGTGTCCACGCCTCTCCTGGGCGCAGATTTCCTCTGTGCTTTCAGCCTGCTGGTGGACGTAAAGAACTGCCGCCTGATTGATGCCCTTTCTTTTGCCTCGTACCCCTGCACGCTGGGGGGGGGCTGGGGCGCTCTGCCTGTCAAACACGCTGGTCACCGGGGACCCGTGTCAACGCCTACTCGCCCGGTTCCCCGACCTCACCACACCCACGTTCTCGTCTGCGGTGGCTAAGCATGGCGTGGAGCACCATATCACCACTGTGGGTTCCCCTGTCTACGCCCGGGCCGCCGCCTTGACTCAGCCAAGCTTGCGATCGCCAGGGAGGAGTTCTCGACCATGGAGCGCCTCGGCATTGTGCGCCGATCAAACAGTCCATGGGCGTCCCCCCTGCACATGGTTACTAAGGCCGACGGGCGTTGGCGCCCGTGCGGCGATTTCCGTCGCCTTAACAATGCCACCGCTGCTGACCGGTACCCCGTCCCGCACATACAAGACTTCTCTGCCCACCTGGCAGGGGCCGTCGTCTTCTCCAAGGTGGACCTGGTGCGGGGGTACCACCAGGTGCCAGTCCACCCACAGGATGTCCCAAAGACGGCCGTCATCACGCCCTTTGGACTTTTTGAGTTTTTGCGGATGCCGTTTGGCCTCAAGGGGGCGGCGCAGACGTTTCAGCGCCTGATGGACTCCGTTCTTCGGGACATGCCTTTTTTGTTTGTTTATTTGGATGACATTCTAGTGGCCAGTGCATCCAGGGAGGAACACATGACTCACCTCCAGCAGCTGTTCGAGTGCCTCAGCGAACATGGCCTCATCGTCAACCCAGCTAAGTGCCAGTTTGGCCTGTCGTCCATCACCTTCCTCGGCCACCACGTCACTCCGCGGGGAGCCGTCCCCCTTCCCGCCAGGGTGGAGGCCGTCGCAGGTTTCCCTCGCCCCCGCACCGTACAGTCTCTGCAGGAGTTTCTGGGCATGGTGAACTTTTACAACCGTTTCCTTCCCCATGCTGCCCACCTCATGCGCCCTATGTACGAAGCCCTGCGGGGAAAGCTGCCCAAGGATGTGTTGGACTGGTCCTCGGAGATGGACATAGCCTTCACTGCGGCCAAGGCCGCGCTGGCCGACGCTGCTCTGCTGGCGCACCCGTCTCCCGCTGCCCCCATCGCCCTCACCACGGACGCCTCTGACTACGCGGTGGGGGCGGTGTGCGAGCAGTGGGTGGGGGGCGCCTGGCAGCCGCTGGCGTTCTTCAGCAAACAGCTCCGTGAAAACGAGCGCAAATACAGCACCTTTGACAGGGAACTGCTGGGACTTTTCCTTGCCACCAGACACTTTAGGTTCTTGTTGGAGGGCAGGCGTTTCACTGCGTTCGTGGATCACAAGCCACTGACGTTCTCCATGGCCAAGACCGCGGAACCGTGGTCGGGGCGTCAGCAGCGTCAGCTCTCGGCAATTTCCGAGTTCACCACGGACATCCAGCACGTGTCGGGCAAGGACAACTTTGTCGCCGACTGCCTCTCTCGGGTGGTCGTCGGGTCCGTCCACTTGGGGCTCGACTACGCCGCCATGGCGGCGGACCAAGGCACGGACTCAGACATTCAAGCCTTCCGGTCGGCTCCTACTGCACTACGGCTGGAGGACGTGGTGTTCGACACAGCCAACGTCACCCTCCTCTGCGACACCTCTACCGGTCAGCCGCGCCCGCTGGTGCCTGCTGCCTGGCGGCGGCGGGTTTTCGACACCATCCACGGCCTTTCCCACCCTGGGGTGAAGGCCTCGGCTAAGCTGGTGGGCGTCAGGTTCGTTTGGCCTGGTTTCCGGAAGGACGTTAGAGCCTGGGCTGGCTCTTGCGTTGCGTGCCAGCGCGCTAAGGTGCACCGCCATACAAAAGCCCCTTTGGCACCGTTTGTGGTGCCGGAGAGGCGCTTCGACCACGTGAATGTGGACCTGGTGGGCCCCCTGCCCCCCTCCCGCGGATATACTCACCTTCTCACCATGGTGGACAGGACCACCAGGTGGCCGGAAGCTGTCCCCCTGTCCTCCACTACAGCAGCGGAGGTCGCCCGGGCATTCATCGGGTGCTGGGTGGCCCGCTTTGGCACGCCGGGTGACATCACGAGCGACAGGGGCCCCCAGTTCACCTCGGAGCTCTGGACTGCAGTTGCTGAGCACCTGGGGGTGAAGATTCACCGCACTACGGCGTACAATCCGCAGGCTAATGGACTTTGTGAGAGGTTCCATCGTGACATGAAGGCCGCTCTTCGTGCCAGCCTTACGGGCGCCGACTGGATTGACCGCCTCCCGTGGGTCATGCTCGGTCTCCGCTCTGCCCCCAAGGAAGACCTCCAGGCCTCATCCGCCGAGCTGGTATACGGCCAGCCCCTGCGGGTCCCGGGGGAGTTTCTGCCGGACGCGACTGCACCCTGATCCGCCTCCTCTCACCGAACTGTGTCCCGGGGCGTCGCCGACGCCTTCGTTCCTGTCCCGACGACTCGCCACTGCCTCCCCCAGTCCTATGTCCCCAGGGACCTGCCAGCGGCGAGGTATGTCTTCATCCGTCATGACAGCCATCGGTCTCCGCTGCAGCCCCCCTACGACGGCCCCTTCCGTGTCCTGGAAGCGGGCGCTAAGAACTTTGTTGTGGACAGGGGGGGCAGGCCGGAGAGAGTCGCTATCGACCGTCTCAAGCCTGCTCATTTAGACATTGATGTGCCCGTCCAGTTGGCCCTGCCCCCACGCCGGGGGCGCCCCCCTGTTTCAGCCCCGCCCCCTGCCCCGACCTCTGTCCCTGCCCCGGCCCCACTGGAGTCCCCTGCTGCGAAGCGCAGCCGTTTCGGCCGTTTGGTCCGCCCCCCGCCACGTTGACTTTGCCTTTTTGAGTCAGACTCTGTGCACTGCCTTTCGTCTATTGCACTTTTGGTTGGGTGAATTCTGGGGGGGCCTGTGTGGTGACCCGCATACGGACTGTGAGAGACATTCACCTGAGAGCTACTGTGCCTTTAAGAGCTGGGGGGTTTGGTGTTTCCGGTAATGGGGTTGTGTTGCACTGCTGCTATCTTGATGCACAAGTATTGTACATTTTATGTGGAGTTCTAGTAAACTACCTCGACTGCAACTACGTCTACTGTCTCGCTGTTTCCCAACTCTACAATATCACGATATAAATTAATATGAAGAAAAGCTGTCACACACCTGATGCGCGGAGTAATTCATGTGCCATGTTTTGTCGTTCCTCAACCATGTCTTCAATAAATGAAGAGACTTTGTGCCCCTCTGCAATCTGTCCAAGGACCAACAGAGTGCAAACTTTCCCAATATTAAACTGAGATATAATAGAAGACACATCAAGTGGTGACAAAGAGAAATCGAAAAGGTCCATGTGCCATGTCTCTACGTCAGCATCCATTCTCTTTGAATCACTAGCACACTGAAATGTACTCAAAACAGGAGAGTAACTGGGTCAATTTCAACAGAAATTGATTGACAGTTTTATATAAACTTTTACAATATCATGGTAATACACATGGACATAGCAGGGGTCTTCATGAAGAATACTGAATTGGAATTTCTATTTACCCTTTTAAAGATCTGCTTTTATAGATGTTTGAATATTGGAAGATTGTGAAATTGTGAATATCATTATGAAATTAAAGCAGACTTTGAATTCCCTTTTCTCCAAAACTGTACAGCAATATTTGGAGGCCATGCACATGCACATAGCAGAGGTCCCCCTGAACAAGACTGCATTGGAATTTCAATGTACCAATCTAAGGATCTGTTTTTATAGCTGTTTGAATATTCATTTAATTCAGCAAGGATCTCCTTTTCTCTGCGCTTGCGTACCGCCCCCGTCTGGCCCGTCTGGCCCCCGTACCGTAACACCTTGAATAGAGGTGCATTTAGAATTGCAACTGCGGCTCACTCGGCGGATGTGGGCTCACTTGACCGCAGTGGAGCTTCTCCTGAAGCTACATGCTAACCGGAGCTGTTAGCTGATGCTCAGTGTGGAGCAAAGCAGTGGCTCTGAGCAGCCGAGGAAGCGCCGGCTGTGAAGGAAGATGAGCTTGAAGGATTGCTGCAGAGCTGAGTGTCAAAATCAGCAGATGCCTGTTAGAGTTTAATGTTTTATCTTTCCCACAGCAGAACACATGTTGGACATTGTTAGATTTGGGTGGATATCATATCAGGCTATAACTTTATCTAAAATACGTGTGTGTATCAAGGTGGCTCCTGGCCTTTTGTCTATGTTGATGAGCCATCAAGACACACAAAACATAGTTTTTTGTCTGTAGTATGAAGCCTGTTTGTAGTAGATATTTCCCCACAACTTATCTGTCTGTCTCTGTCTCTCTCTATATATTTATCTGTAGGTTTGTGACACCATACTTGGACACACCAGGGAACGCTTTGCCTTCAAAGACCACCTCATCAGTGCCACCTTACTGCAGGGCCCCCAGTTTGAATGCTACGTCAATGTATTCCCTGAAGTTGCTCTGGCCACCACATTGAAGGCCTATCCAATGCTCAATGGAAGTAAGCTGAAGACAGAGCTTAGCCTCATCTATGGCACAGAGGAATTTCGATCCTGTTGTGGTGCTGTGGATCTTTTCCAGTTGTCCATGGAAAATAATCTATCGGAGGTATTTTCAGAGACACAAACACTGCTGAAAATCATCATCACAACTCCCATGACCACTGCTGAGGCTGAGAGGTGTTTTTCAACACTGAAAAGGGTTAAAACAGTGATACTAGACCTCACATGCGCTTTTAATAATTTGGAACGCCCTTCTTGGAAATTAGACAAAACCTTGCTGGCCGACGCTTCTTTCTGTGAATTGATAAACAAAAAAATTGATGACTTTTTAGAATCTAATAAAAAAGATAACGTCTCCCCTTCCCTGCTTTGGGAAACATTGAAGGCTGTGATCAGAGGGGAGATTATATGATATTCATCAAGAATCAACAAGATGAGGAGGAATGAACAGGAGCAGCTTATTAAATCAATAAACACAGTGGATGCTCAGTACTCTATGTCACCATCCCCTGAACTCTATAAAAAGAAGCTAGACCTGCAAACTCAATACAATTTGTTATCAACTGGAAAGACTGAAAAAATGTTGTTAAAATCACGTGGATACATTTACGAGCATGGAGAAAAAGCTGGCCGCCTTTTGGCACACCAACTTAAATGTCAAACTGCGGCTCAACAAATTCCACAAATAAGGAAAGTGAATGGTGACTTAACTAGTAATCCAGGAGAAATTAATGAAACATTTACCTCGTTCTACTCAAACCTGTATACGTCAGAAATGACAAATGATAGAACTGACATGGAACTTCTTTTTAATAACCTCCAGGCCCCTTCTATAAACATGATACATAAGTCAAAGACTGAACTTCCATTACAACATTTTGAAATTATTAAAGCAATAATGGCAATGCAAAGTGGGAAGGCGCCTGGCCCAGACGGTTACCCAATAGAATTTTTAAAAACTTTTCTGAACAAATTAACCCCAATTCTACTAGATATGTTTTTAGATTCTTTGTCCCGTGGGTCACTACCACAAACACTAACTGAGGCATCAATTACTCTCCTTCTTAAACCAGGTAAAGATAACACAGAATGTGGCTCATACCGTCCCATCTCTCTCCTAAACAGTGATGTTAAGATCCTGACCTCTTGCCCTACGCCTAGAAATCACAATGAGTGATGTGATCTCGGATGACCAAACCGGTTTCATTTTGGGGAGACACTCATTTACCAATGTCCGTCAGCTTTTAAACATTATACACTCCCCTATGTCCAGTAGGGTACCAGAAGTGGTTATCTCGCTGGATGCAGAGAAAGCTTTTGACAGGGTTGAATGGGAATACTTATTTACATGTTTGGAGAAATTTGGCTATGGCCCTAATTTAATTTCATGGATTAAACTAGTATACAACTCACCCAAGGCCTCTGTAGTTACAAATGGTAAGAAATCACAGTACTTCACACTGACAAGAGCAACCCGCCAGGGTTGTCCCATCAGTCCGCTGCTATTTGCTTTGGCTATAGAGCCCTTATCTATCACACTCAAGTCGTTAACGACAATAAGTGGAATTATTAGGGGAGAGGAGGAGTACAAACTATCTTTATATGCTGATGATTTATTACTGTACATATCAGACCCTGTTCTAAGTGTACCTCACATTACCCACACTTTGTTAAGATTTGGTAAATTTTCTGGGTATAAACTGAATTTTAGTAAAAGTGAATGCTACCCTGTTAATAACTTAGCGCTTCAAATTCAGGATAACGTATTGCCATTCAAAATGGCAAAAAATGGTTTTAAATACCTGGGCATTAACGTCACAAGAGATATGCAGAACCTTTACAAAGAAAACTTTTCTTCTCTACTTGAGAAAGTTAAATTGGATCTTAAAAAATGGAAAACAATTCACTTATCCTTAGCAGGGAAAGTAAATTGCATAAAGATGAATGTGCTCCCCAAATTTCTCTATCTGTTTCAATGCCTTCCACTCTACCTTCCTAAGTCTTATTTTAAATGTATTGACAAAGCTTTCACCTCATTTATATGGAATGGCAAGAACCCTAGAATACGTATGGAGCTCCTCCAGAGGCCTAAACTACAGGGAGGGCTCGCTCTTCCTAATCTTTGCTACTACTATTGGGCAACAAATGTCCAAAAAATTACCTATTGGCTTCATGCCCCAGATATGAACTGGTGTCACTATGAGGCTAGGTCCTGCAGTTCAACATCTCTTACAGCTCTGGTCACCTCCAGTCTTCCAGTCTCTATATCACATTTCACAAATAACCCAATCGTCATCAACACCCTCAACATATGGTTTCAATTTAGACGGAACTTTGGTTTTAAATATCTTCTTAACATAAGCCCTATATGCAATAACCACCTCTTCCACCCAGCTAGATTGGATGCTACATTCTCTCTCTGGCGAAGAAAAGGCATTGCCAGATTTAAGGATATGTACATAAACAGGGTATTTGCCAGCTTTGAGGATTTATCACACACATTTAATCTTCCTCGGTCAAGTTTATTTAGATATTTCCAAGTCCGCCACTTCCTGAAGTGTCAAGACCCCAACTTTCCAAATATCTCTTCAGTGGCAGGCTTGGATGATATGCTCGAACTTCCATCCGACACAAAGCGGCTAATTTCAAGAATACATGACTGTATATCATCTCTTAAAAACGTGACCTTGGCGAAGATAAAGGCGGACTGGGAAGGTGAACTGGGGGTTGACATAGAAGAAGACGTGTGGAACTGTGCTCTACAAAGAGTGAATGACAGTTCATCTTGTGCAAAACTCGGCATAATCCAATTCAAAGTTCTGCATCGAGCTCATTTTTCAAAAGCAAGATTAGCTAAGATATACCCCAACTCGGATGCTAGTTGTAGCAGATGCCACCACACCCCAGCCAACTTAACTCATATGTTCTGGTCATGCCCTGCTCTGACATCTTACTGGTGTACGATCTTTAAAACACTTTCTGAGGCTCTTATTATTGATCTCCAACCTAACGCAACTTCAGCTATATTTGGTGTCCCAGACAGACAACACTGCACAATAACAAAAAAACACAAAAACATCATGGCGTTTATGACACTTCTTGCACGTAGAAGAATATTGTTGCACTGGAAATCAACAAACCCACCCAAGACATCTGTGTGGTTTGGTGACCTGATGCAATTCATCCATCTAGAGAAAATTAAATACTCGCTGAGGGGGTCAAGGAACAAATTATTTTCCACCTGGGACCCGGTTCTGACATACTTGGGTAAACTCAAAACTATGCCTGATTCCCTCTAGCAGTATCTTTTGGTATAATCCCTAAATATTAGGCACACAATAGACATAACCCCCTTTTTTTTTTTTCTTTTTTTTTTATTATTATTATTTTTTTATTTTCTTCTCTTTTTTTTTTTCTTCATGTTTTAATCTGATTGTTGGATCGGCGATAATTTGGGCGCTCTGGTTTCTGCCTACTGGCCAGAACTGCTGTCAACCAGTTTGTGGATATGACTGTGTGATGTGATGACTGTTTGATGTGCAGAGTGAAGCAGGTGTGTTTATGTTCAGATGTACCAGAGATATGTGTGTTTAGGTGCGTGTATGTGTGCAGACGTCTGGCTCGGCGAAATGAGGTGACCTCCTTTTTATTTATTTTTATGTATTTATTTTTCCTATACTCTAGGTGGGTGTACCAGTGGGAGGGGTGGGTGGGAGGGTATGTTGTATGTTTGTATATGTCAAGAAAAAGAGGGAAATGTCAGTTGAAATGCATGTTTACCATGTTATGTATCTACCAACATTTCCAAATTAAAAAAAAAAAAAACTTTCTCAGGAACACCATGACTCAGGAGAGACTGAATGCCTCAGCCATGCTCTCAATGGAGAAAAGGCTCGTCACAGACATGATTGACTTTAACCAGAGAGTTATGGAGAAGTTTGCCAACTTGAAAGAGAAGAGGGCTGAATGTCTTTACAAGTAGTGGGGCCTACTCTGTCAAACACCCAATGTGAAATGTGATGTCTCTCTTTCTGAATCTCTTCTGCTCTAAACCTCTTTCATGTGAGGGAGTGGGCACCTCTTTTATTCTGTAAACCTCTGAAACCAACCCAATGTTTCTTAAACCATTCTGCTCTGAACCTCTCATGCCCAAAGTTACAGTTTGTTGATAGTTGTTATTGGACAGTGTTGAGCACTTTTCTTGAAATAAAGCTTTGTTTTTTAGAATATTCTACTCCAAACCTCTTTTCTTCTCATTGTGGAGTGCTATTTAAACCGCGCCCCCCAACTGCGCCCCCCCCAAAAAAAATGTCACCAGCCGCCACTGACGGTGACCTTCAGGTGACTTTAAAGAAGTGGAAAAGTCCCTCTCCGGTGTTAGGTTTGTCCCTTCTGGGCTACTGTAGAAACACAGCGGCACAATGCTAATTACTTTCAACTGGTGCAATATAAATACATTGAAATACTTTTAATACTTTTTATTCCGTCTGTATTGCTATTGTGGATTATTTTTATTCTTTACTGTTTATTACTGTTTTTACTGTTTATTTATATTACTTGATGTGTATTTCCTACATGTCTCTTGTGTGCACTGCTGCTGTAATCCTGCAATTTCCCCACTGCAGGACTAATAAAGGATTATTCAATCTTATCTTATCTTATACCACATTTTTAGCAAAATAAATCCCTTTAAAATTAACTTTTTTTTTTCACAAATCTCACAACACATTTTCTGCTGAGCCGCTTGAATACTTTATTGACCTGTAATGAAAGAAGTATTAAGTATTAAAAGCATAATAAAGAAACGAAGGTAGAATATCCTGCAAACTGTTTGATTCGGCTGCAAAATATTTACTCAGATGAAGATGTTTAAGACCTTAAACGTATTTAAAAGAGATCTGACCTTCTTTGTATAATCCACACATGTAAAAAGTGTTTTATCGGCTTCACCTCAGCGATTACAAACTAAACTTTAACTGTAAAGGTTGAGCGTGTGAAGTGTGTCGCCATCTAGTGGTCGGGCTGCATATTGCAACTTCTCCCGAGACGCCAGTGGTTCCTTTAGCGGCAGTGGAAAGAGCATGAAGGTCATTTAAGGTCAGTGGTTCTCAACCTTTTTTCACTGGTGTATCCTGACCAGTAAAAAGCACTTTTGGTTGAAAAAAAGATGTAATAGTGTCGGATTTAATATGGAATATATACAATTTGGTTTATGAACTTACACTTATATTTCATTAAATATTTATTAAATAACAATTTTGAAAGGATTTTTTAATGGATGTTCATTTTAAATATATATATATATATATATATATATATATATATATATATATATATATATATATATATATATATATAAAATCTCACGTTTTCTGTAAAATTTGAGACAGTAATCCTCTGCTTGAGTCAGAGGGATATTTTAAGTCTTGGTTTCGATATATTTCTTCTTCCGATGATATTGACCGCCTCAAAGATAAAACATGCATCCGACTTGGCCACAGAAATCAGGGGTTCACACGATTTTCATATTTTATAGTCATATTCAAGCACTTTTTAAGGTATTTAAAGCAACAACGGGGATGTTTGAAGCTGTCAGATGCAATCCACTAGATGTGTGTCCTCACGTCTCGTGACTCAGTCAGCGCCGCCAAGATGTTTCTGCGTTGAGAAATAAATGAAACTGTTCTCCACTTCCTTCCTGATGCAGAAGAAGAAGTGAAGAGAGTCTGAACTAGAACTGATGGAGATGTGTGATGTTCTCTGAAGAACCAGCATCAGCTTCTCTCCCTGTTTATAATGTGCTAATAGTTTACCAAAAGTTAGACTTTTGGTAAACTATTAGCACATTATAAATATATTAATAGTGCAATGTTTACATATTTGTAAAATACTAATAATATATTTCAAATATACTTAAAACACACAAAAGTATAATTTAAGTGAGCTTCCGGCATGTATATTAGCACATACACAGTAATATACTTCAATTGTTCCAATTTAGCACAAAAAATATACTTAATATACTTCTAAAATACTACTTAAATACTATTTACTACTACTTAAATATAAGTAGACTTAAATATATTTTTAAGTATTTAAGTACAACTTAAATATATTTTCCAAAATAACACACTTTAAGTATACTTATGATTAATTTGGGCTTCAAGTATACTAAAGTATTCTCAAGTATTCCAACCAAACAAATAAACCGAACAAATAACCACAAAGAGCAAATGGAACAGAAAACAAACAAATACACAAATAAAATAAAATAGATAGATAGATAGATAGATAGATAGACAGACAGACAGACAGACAGACAGACAGACAGACAGACAGACAGACAGACAGACAGACAGATAGATAGATAGATAGATAGATAGATAGATAGATAGATAGATAGATAGATAGATAGATAGATAGATAGATAGATAGATACTTTATTCCTCCTCAAGGGGAAATTTGTTTGTGGCAGCAGCAACAAAAATATATACAACAAAACAACAGAGCGTATTAATTTAGGAAATTTATTATAAAGTCTAATAGCAGTGGGCAGGAATGTTCTCCTGTATCATTATATATATATATATATATATATATATATATTATATATATATATATATATATGTATATAGTCAGTGATCCAGGAGACGGTGGACGTGTCTACACCGCCACCCGCAGCTCCTCCCTCACAGCAGTGGTTGATGGTGTTGAATGCACTGGAGAAGTCAAAGAAAGTGACTCTCACCGGTTCCTCCAGGTGAGGCTGAGCCGGTCGCAGCAGGTAGAGGACGTCCTCTACCTGCTGCGACCAGCTCAGCCTCACCTGGTAGAGGACGGCGTCGTCCACTCCCACGTGAGGCTGGGAGGTAAACTGCAGAGGGTCCAGTGAGGGTCTCGCCTCCTCTCAGCACCTTCATCACACGGGCGCTGAGGGCGACCGGTCCGTATGGTTGAGGCCAGGTGGAGTCTGTGGCACGACGTCTTCCACGTAAAAGGAAAAGGACGACATCACATTAAAGCAATAATAATTTTTAAAAAAAGGGTTTTAAGAAGTGATTTAAAAGAAGTTATTGATTCTGGAAGCCTTATCTCAGGCCGGTTGTTCCATAAGCCTTGACCCCTTGACCTCAGAAGGGCCGGAAGTCTTTTGTGAGGACATGTGTGTGACGAGTAAAACCTTCTGCACATACAACAACAACAACAACAACAACAACAACAGGTTCACTGCAAGACTCAGGCAGCTAAAGAGCTAAAGAGGAGGCCGACAGGATTCTGTACAGCTGGTTTTTAGATGTTTAGATTCAGTATCTGATGTCGGTCTTGTGTCGTGTTTCATTTGGCATTTTTTGTGTGTCTGTTCTTTGTAATGTGTCTCTTGTCTGCTGTGTACTGTGAACTTTGTCTGACTTTTTGGTGACAAGTGAGTTTCACCCACTGGGGATTAATAAAGTTTTTTTTTCAAATCAAACACACTGACGAGGGAGACGAAGGTGAGAAGAGCTCCACCGATCAACTGGAGGAGAAGTGATCAGCCAACGAGCCCCTCGTCCGCTCGGAGAGGCCTGAGGACCTCAGGAACCGCAGGAGGCCGTCCTCCCCACTGAGACGTCGCCCACCGGCTGACGACCTGCACGTCTTCTATTGCAGCTTTGAAAAGCCCACTTCCACCCCGCCCCACCGCCCCATCACCAGACAATCACCTCGGCCCTCCGCTGAGCATCTGCGAAGAGGAACGCGTCTTTCAGAGACAGAAGACCAGGAAGTCTCCGGGTCTTCATCGTCTGACACCAAACCGGTCCGGAGAGGTCGAGCGCCGCAAAGGACTGCTCTTTGGTCTAGAAGAATTAAAACGGCGCTCTAGAAATTGGCCTAAAAGTTGATCAAACAGAAGGATCACGCTCAGGTTTCTTTAAAGGAGTTTGAACCGTAGCACGTTTAAAAATAGATGGGTAGGCGCCATTTATTTGGAGGTATTTATGATCAATAAAAAACTGGGTCCCTATTTTTAAACATGCTTTTTTATTTGTGTATTTGTTTGTTTTCTATTCCATTTGCTCTTTGTGGTTATTTGTTTGGTTTATTTGTTTGGTTGGAATACTTGAGAATACTTTAGTATACTTGAAGCCCAAATTAATCATAAGTATACTTAAAGTGTGTTATTTTGGAAAATATATTTAAGTTGTACTTAAATACTTAAAAATATATTTAAGTCTACTTATATTTAAGTAGTAGTAAATAGTATTTAAGTAGTATTTTAGAAGTATATTGTATGATAGTAGTATGGGTAGGCGCCATTTATTTGGAGGTATTTATGATCAATAAAAAACTGGGTCCCACAGTGCCGATAAGCTCTTTGAGAGATTTCATGGGAATAAAGTGAAGGCTGCATGAGGTTGATTTCATGTGAGGTGTGATTTCAGATAAAAAAGGACAGCAATACAGGTTCAAAATGACTAAAATAGCTTTGTATGTTTCTCCTGGCATGTAGAACTCGGGTTAGGGGGTAATGTGTTTACTTTATTAGTAAAATAATTAAAAAACCTCTCACACATCTCTTGTGAGGCATCAGTAAAATGACAGGGTTTATGGCCTTGAATAAAAGTCTGGGCTTCGAGTGATTATCTCAAATTAAACTGCCTTTTGTGCGTTTGTTGCATCTTTCCAAATCTCATCAAATACATGTTTTCTTTCCGTTCTCCTCCAGTCTCTGTGGATTCATTTATCTGTGTGGTTCTATTTGACCTTTTTGACCTTGTAGGGGGCAACAGAGTCCAGGACCGTCTGGCAGGTTCAACAAAGTATGAGAATGTGGATTAAAAGCAGTTCAGGAAGAATTTTGACCAATGATTTCCATGACTTTAAACCAAATGTCCATGAGCAAACATTTAGTGAAATCTGGGTGTAAACATGAAAAAGTGAGTAAATGTAGTATTTAAACTAACAATGAGAATACAAAGCATACAGTAAACCTTAAATGACACAAATGAATGAGACAATAGTTTGATTAAAAGAATAAACATTTATATAGATGCCTGTATGTATGCCTGATTATATTTTGAGTCTTTCTTTTAAAAGCATATTAATTATTTCAAACTCAGCGTAAATGAACGTCATGAACACATGAATATAACACATTTACATGACTTTTACTAAACCTTTGTTTTTTTTAATGTTTTTCAAGGACTTTTCCAGGCCTTTTATGACTTTTCCAGGTTTTCCATGACCGTAAGAACCCTGTTAAAATCACCTACAATAAGAATGTTGTCATACTGAGAGATAAAATAAGCTCAATGTTCTGTAGACTCGTGGATAAGAATACTGTACTTTGGCAACGGGACTACAGTCTCCCTCAGATAACCATGTCTCTGTGATAATAAATACAAGTCCAGTTTGTTACAGGTAATAAAATCATGGCATCAAAAATACTTTTTACTGAAGGATCTGATTTTTAAAAGACCCGAATTTGCCAGATTGCTCTAATTTGCAGGTCGTAAGGGACGTTGTAGAGGAACTAATGAAATGATTATAATGATCATGACACTGAGCTGCTGTGGTTCTGTGGTGGTAATAAAAGAAGGTGGAGAAGAGTCCATGTCCTCTGACTGCTTCTGGTCCCTTCTGTTGAGGTGGAGCTTATAGTTACAAATGTATTACACAGTATTCCAGTGTTAATAAACCCAATTACGTAATTAAATCAATTAAAGTTGATAACATTTTATAACAAACGCGTTAGTTGAGTTTTTAACAACCCCAATAACTTATTTGCACAACTAAATAGACCCATCCCCTTGTTCTTCTTGATATATATTTACAAAAGGAGGGAAATGCTAATAGTATACAAATATATATATACAGTATATGTATAATAAGGCACAGAAATGTGAGAACAGTATTGCACAATCAGTATCACTGAGTGTATAAAGTGAACATATTGCAAGTATGGTAGTGACTATACACACTTGCACTTTGCTGTTTATATTATATATATATATATATATATATATATATATATATATATATATATAAAATGACGTCTCACAGAATGAGCTTCCAACCCTTTTTGTAACAAAATGTTTTAAACACACATTTATGGAAAGCTGTGATGGAGGAGGTTGTTTTCTTCTCGCATAATTAAAGTCATTAGATTCATTTATTTAACTTTAAGAGAGGCGAGGCGATATACCTCCCCTCATGTGAGGGGCCCAGACTTTTGTACATGCGTCTGTTTGTGGCCCTCGGGGGCCGATACGGGAGAACATTCACGCCAAACGGCTATAAGGCTTTATATTAATAAACTGAATCCATAACCTGAGCACCGCTTTCACTGTATATACTAGCAGCTGCTTTATTATTTAGTTTTCTTAAATTAATATTTCTGCTCTGCTATTTTATTGTAAATATGAAGTAGTATTTCTCCTACTTAATACTTCTTTATGTTTACTAGTAACCTGCTCTGCTCTTTTGTATTTACTGTGTCTGTGTGCACTGCTGCTGTAATCCTGCAATTTCCCCACAGCGGGACTAATAAAGCATTATCTTATCTTAAATATTAAGTAGTATTTTTACCCTACATAATATTTTATGTTTACTAGTAACCTGCTCTATTTTTTTGTCAATATGAAGTAGTATGTATACCCTACTTAATGTTTATGTTTACTAGTAACCTGCTCTGCTATTTTTTTTGTCAATAGTAAGTAGTATTTTTCCCCTACTTCATATTTTTATGTTTACTAGTAGTAAACATAAAAATATGAAGTATGGGGAAATACTACTAGGAGGTTTACTAGTAACCGGCTCTGCTATTTTATTGTAAATATGTAGTATTTCCCATACTTAATATTATGTTTACTAGTAACATGCTGTGCTATTTTAATGTAAATATAGTATTTCCCTTACTTCATATTTTTATGTTTACTAGTAATCTGCTCTGCTATTTTATTGTATATATTAAGTAGTATGTTTAATATTTACTAGTTACCTGCTTGCTTGCCTCTGTGGGATGAATAAAGTATATGTCCATCTATCTATTAATAACTGCATCCAGCCAAAACGCCTCTAAACACATCAGAAGTAACCAGAATTGTTTGATTTAATATACAAAATTTTATTACAAAAAAAACAAATTTTCTACATGACATTTTTTTTTCTTCTTGAAAGCTCCACTTTAAAAATGGCTTCAAACATTTCAACCCAAACTACAGATAACTTGGTAGTAAAATGACAGTGAAGAGACGGCACCACCAGACAGAGACATGAGCAGTGCTGCCAGAAACAATACACGTTGTTTTTTTATCTTCTTTTTTTTTTTACTTTATCGATTTGCTGCTGTCCACGACTCGTACACAAAAGTTTGAGTCCATTGTATTTTCACAGGAAGTTCATATGTAGCTGCCCGTTAAAAGATAGCAATGAGTTGTCTTAGATGTAACAAACGAGTTCAGCAGAAAAAAAACGTTAAAAAAAAAAATTAAAGGGGAGGGAAAAGACTATAAAGTTACAAAATAAAAACTAAAATAACCTGAATGTGAAAAGGTAATAATACAGGTCTGGTGCTCTGCAGACCGACAGGGACAGCAGGCTACACTGTTTGAATCATCCACGCGACGCGGGTTTTTTTTTTTTGGGGGGGGGGGGATCTGAACAATGCATGGCAAAAATTCACATCGTTTTTTTTTTTTTTTTCTCCTCTCTCTTCTTTAAACATACACACAAATGTTTAGTCATCATAGTCATCGTCATCTTCCTCGTCGTCATCTTCCTCCTCGTCGTCGTCATCATCGTCATCAACGGGTTCTGCTTTCTTGGGAGCGGGCCTGCCGCCGCCGCTCTTCTTGCTGCCCGCGTCGTTTTTGCCAATGCCGCATCTGGCTTTGTACGCCGCGACGTCCTTCTCGTACTTCTCTTTAAGAATGGCCGCCCGGGCCTCGTACGGGATCTTGTCTTTCGACGTCTGCGTAGACCAGAACTCGCCCAGCTTCTTGGCGATGCCGCCGATGGAGATTCCCGGGTTCTCCTCTTTGATTCTGGGTCGGTGGTCGGAGCAGAACACAAAGAAAGCGGAAGGTGGCCTTTTGGGTGCGTTGGGGTCCTTCTTCTTCTTGCCTTTGCCGGGAGCCCCTTTTGGCGGGATGTAGGTCTGCATCTCTCGGTCGTATCGGACCTTGTCGTTCTTCGCCTTATCCTCGAACTTCACCTTATCTTTCGCTGAGATGGCCTTCCAGCTCTCGGAGCATTTTTTGGAAAACTCCGCGAAGCCAACGCTGGTTCCCGGGTGCTTCATTTTGTGCTCCTCGCGGCAATTCGCAACAAAGAACGCGTATGAAGAGGTCCTTCCTCGCGGCTTGTTCGGGTCCTTGGTCATGGCTGCCATTGATCTGTTTTCGGTTAGACGAGTTGTAAACGACTGAACGAGGGAAAAAAGCCCGATTGTTTTGTCACTGTCTGCGAAGGCGAACTAACTTAACTCCCCGGAAGTCACGTCTTACCCGACCGCAAGGTTCTTTTTACGATCTCATGAACGGTGCACCGCTTTACTGGTCCGGCCGGAACAACTGTCCCATCAGCGTTTGTTCCGCCCCGCTTCGTGACGCAACCTAAATTAAAAAACGGAATTCAGACCGTTTTTATTATTTTAAATAATTAAATAATTGAACAGTCGCATGAAATACGACCCTATATAATTATTTTATTTGTAAAGTAATTTCTAACGTTTTTTTTATTACATTTTAAATTTAAACGGCCGTTTCCGGTATCCTAGTCACGTGGGTATATTTTTCTTCTTCGTCTTTGAGGTTGTACGGCCGTTGGCACACTGTTACACTACCGCCGCCTTCCGGATTCTTCTAGTCATTGAAATGAATCTTCATAAAGTGCTGTCCGTGTGTTCAGAAAACCACCAGTTAGTCAAAATTAAACAGGACGAAGTATAACAGACAAGATAAAATAAGATAATCCTTTATTAATCCCGCAGCAGTGCACACATATGTCAAATAAAAAACAAGTAATATAAATCAACAGTAAAACAGTAATAAAAACAGTAAAGAATCCACAATAGCAATATTCTATATGCAGACAGAATAAAATGTATAAGCATGTATTTGTGTTGCACCAGTTGAAGTGATTGAAGTGTTTTGTTGTGGTCTACTGCAAGCTCAGCTGGTTGTGCAGCCGGACAGCAGCAGGGAGAGATGGGCAGTAGTTCTATTACTTTTATTTGAAATACATATTTCAATTACTTTTGAGTATTTTGTCATTTGTATTTGATGGGGCCGATTAAAAAAAAATCTAACGTAATTTGTAACAAAATACTCCACTTGGAGTTGAGTCATTTTGTATTTAAAATACTCAAAATACTTTGATTTAACACAACCCTCCCCTCTTCAGCTCCGGTTGAGACTGTTCTCGTTTGCAGGAATAATATTCCATCCGCACAGGAGGCGGTTAACACCAGAAATATTTGAAAAGTGAGTTGTTCTTAAAGGCAACTAAACTGGCTACTCAGTTGTTTGGTCTCAAGAACCAAAATGGAAGGATTATTATGTCATAAAGATGTCAGTGTGGACATGTATGAGACACTTAACACTGTAATATAGAGCTGTGTGGCTACCATGCCACTGGCCAAGGTAAGAGAGAAAGGAATAGGCTACTAACTTGTTAAGTTACCTGTTCACTTTTATATTGATTTACTATTTACCTTTTAGTTGTATTCATTTTTCTGTGCAGAACTTGATGTACAGTAATTTATTGAGGCTCTTTACCCGTGTACAACTGGTTTTAATTCTATATTTTGCTTTTATAGTATACATAGGCCTAATGTGTGATGCTATGGGGGATGAATATGTTCTTGTTGATACAAAGCCAACATGTATGGACTGTTGAGTCCCATTAATATATATATATATATATATATATATATATATATATATATATATATATATATATATATATAATCAAGTGGTTGTCTTTTAATAGCTTTGCTTTGTTACACTGACATTCTGTGACTGCTCTTCCTTTTTGTGGGGTTCACCAGAGCTTTGTGTACATTATATACACAAATATATACATATATACATATATATATATATATATATATATATATATATATATATATATATATATATATATATATATATGCTCTGCTATACCAAATTGTGAGAAACGGGAAAATCCAGAAAAACGTATTTCCTATATTTTGATAGTAGTTACATTTTCTGGCACCAGTATTTTGCATTTTATTTTAATTCATTTATTTGAGGGGTATTTTGTATTTTATATCAAAATACAGGTGCCATCTTGGTTTTTATGCAACCAGTGAACAGAAGTGATTATGTTGGGACAGCGGAGGAGCCACGCCATGATAGAGCAACGTGTACGGCTCTGGTAGAGACCTGTCAATCACCTTGTAGCCCCGCCCTAAAGCGTCCCCTAATTATGGTCTGTTTGACTCTAAATGACCATAATTTACTAAATGAACTTCATGCTGTATTGAAGAAGACTTGAAACTAGAGATTGAGACATGAACTCATGTTTACAATGTTTACTGATGGAATACATCAAGAGAAGTAGAGTCATTTATATAGACTTCTATACAACCAGAGGAGTCACCCCCTGGTGGTCAGTAGAGAGAATGCAGCTTTAACACATGAAGCATAGACTTCTATACAACCAGAGGAGTCACCCCCTGGTGGTCAGTAGAGAGAATGAAGCTTTAACACATGAAGCATCGACTTCTATACAACCAGAGGAGTCGCCCCCTGGTGGTCAGGAGAGAGAATGCAGCTTTAACACATGAAGCATATACTTCTATACAACCAGAGGAGTCGCCCCCTGGTGGTCAGTAGAGAGAATGCAGCTTTAACACATGAAGCATATACTTCTATACAACCAGAGGAGTCGCCCCCTGGTGGTCAGTAGAGAGAATGCAGCTTTAACACATGAAGCATATACTTCTATACAACCAGAGGAGTCGACCCCTGGTGGTCAGGAGAGATAATGCAGCTTTAACACATGAAGAATAGACTTCTATACAACCAGAGGAGTCGCCCCCTGGTGGTCAGGAGAGATAATGCAGCTTTAACACATGAAGCATAGACTTCTATACAACCAGAGGAGTCGCCCCCCTGGTGGTCAGTAGAGAGAATGCAGCTTTAACACATGAAGCATATACTTCTATACAACCAGAGGAGTCGCCCCCCTGGTGGTCAGGAGAGAGAATGCAGTTTTAGTTTTAGTTGTCAAATCTGATATTAAAAACAAACCTTGTGGTAGTTTGAATTAAGAAAGAAATGGAATATTTACATTTGACTGGTTCCCCCCCAAATCCCAGGAAAAGTGTATTAAAAGCAAAAAGCAATATTAACTTTTCCCAATTTAATAACATAAACAAGAAACAGAGGGAAGCACAACACAATTGATGAAAAAAACGCCTTTTTAATAGAAGCCCAGAGACAAATGAAAATGGAAAATGTAGATCTGAGTGTCGATACAGATGAGAAACTTATCAAACATTGAATATAAATCAAAACTCATGAAACAAAACAAGTAACAAGTGTTGAAAGAAACATGAATATTACGTTCAGTGAACATGAATAACGTGTTAAGGCACTAGAATAGATCTCATTCAGGCGTAAAGTGTTGAACTCAGACACCATAAACGTATTAAACCCTTCAATAAATACATGTGACGTCATACGTGTGAAGCATTCTGATGAAAACGCCAGCAAACAATTCATTAAATAATCGATTGACAATAGATTCATAAGCACCTACTTTTGATAATCGATAGTTTATCTAAGTATCATCGTCTGATTATCTTTAAGTTTATTACAAAGCATCTTTTCTTTACAGTTTTTTTTTTACTCAACAATTAATTGATTTAGGAAAGTAATAAATAACTGTAGTTGTTTTTTGGAACTTAACATTTATACTTTGGTAGTTGAAAGTGAGAAAGAGATAGTTATTTTAATTTGAAATGTTAGTATATTATTATCAAATGTCGTGAAACTAGTAATATTGAGAAACTAGCAAGGGAACGCTAGATAAAAATAGCTCGTTCCTTCAGGCCACGCCCCCAAAATTATCATCAGGAACATAAACAACAAATGTGGGTATGTTAGCATTCACCGCTAACAAGCTAGTTACACGCTAACATGCTGTTAAAGCGAGCAGCTGCTGGAAGCGACTTATTCTTTATTTAATTTAATTTAATAATTGCTGCCAGGATGAAAAGCAAAATGTCATCAAATATAAAACTAGTTAAATATTTTGAAAGCAGCAACACAATAAAGGATAAGTCTGGCTATATTTTATATTTTTCTGATTGATAATAAAAACCCATGAAAAGACCCCCAAACAATTATTGATCCGCTAACAAGTTTATGTATTAAAGCGTAATATCTCTTAGTGTTTAATAGAGCTCAATTAAAAACATAAACACTAGTTTATTTCCACTCTGCTGCCACCAACATTCACTAAATGTGTATTCATCCGCCAATGAAAATAGTCCCTGACTAATGCTCTACTTCCAGAACTTTTGTCTTTCTAATATTTTAAGGTAATTTTCAAGGTTAATTGTCATTAAATAAAAGGAAATAAGAGTCTATTTTAAAAAGAACCCTTCTCGGTTGACTCCAACTGTTATGAACAATGACATATTTAGTAATATTTTTTAGTTTCTACTCTTATAATGTGAAGAGTTAAGTTTGAATAAAAGAACATTTGTTATCAATTGTTTTTAAAGCATGATAAATAAACCTCACTTGCATCGGTGCTGACATTAAACAGAACGAACCGATGATTTACGGCCAGACTGCGGTCCCTGAACGCATCGTCTCTTTAAACGAACCACGGCTTTCAAGTCGGTGGTGAAAACGGTTAGAATGAAAAAGTACAAGATGAAAAAAAACTATACTGAGAAAATGATTATTTTTTTTTATCGTTGAAATCAACATGATTTGATTGAAACCAAAAAGCACAGAAGAACATTTCCCCCGTTATCAGTATAAAAAGTTACAAATGTGGAAGATTCACGAGGAGGAAAAGTCACCGACGTTCTAATAAACGACGTTACATTTTCAATGAGAGGAATCATAGAAAAAGAATAGATACTGTTGATATATAAAGATGTTTTTACAAGTATAAAAGCTTTTTATAATAGTCATAGATTCACAAAGATATCCGATCGGTACAGTGGCTTAAAACTCACAACGGCATAGAAAAATAAAGCACCATGTATATATATATATATACACATATACGTGTATGTATATATATATATATACACATATACGTGTATGTGTATATATATATATATATATATATATATATATATATATATATATATATATATACACATACACGTATACATACATATATATATATATATATACACATACACGTATACATACATATATATATATACACATATATATACACACACACATATATATATTCATAAAACCCCAAAATATACAAACACACATGTGATACAAGGTTTTGTGGAACAGTAGTGTTGCAACATTTTTTTTTTTTTTACAAATCTGACGTTTTAACCACAGAAACATGTTCATTGTTATTAAAAGAGGCTGTTTTGGTCGCGGTTCGGTTAACCAGGAAGTTGAATTACTGAACGATTTCTTCTTCTACTCTCCTTTTTCCAGTTGCTTTCTTCCTGCGTTGCACCTTCAAACTCGAGATGTTTGGTTGTCGTCTATAAAAACACAATATGGATATAAATAAAGCTGGAACTCGACAGTTGTGTTTGAGGTCATAATGAAGGAGAGTCCTCAGTGCAGCGTCTGACCACCAGATGGCGCCAGACTTTTAAAATAAAAAGCACATAGCGTGCTTTCATAACCCCGTTTAAGGGATGGTCATCCAAAATGTTATGTAAAGATTGTACAACACTTCGATATCGGAGTTTTCATAGTTCGAATGCAGTTATCGGTATAATCTTCTAAAACAATCCAGTATTTTTACGGCCTTCCAGGTGGTGAAGGTGGACTCTTCAAGCTTTTATCGGACCCTTGAAAAGAACTTCTTTCTTCACTTCCCTACTTTTGATTTCAGACGGATACGAGTCCAGAACCGGACGAGTCCAGAACCAGACCTCGGCTCCGGCCCGAGCGCCGCCCCTCCCCCTCCCCCTCCCCCGCCCTCTGGGTCTTGGCGAGGTCGCTAGCGATCGCCAGCGCCCCGCCCTTCAGGAACCGGACGAAGTTCTCGCCGACCAGCGGCCCCATGGCGTACAGGCCCGGCCCGTCCGCCGCCAGCACCTTGTTGGTGAACGGGTCCACCTCCACCGGGTTCCTCCGGCACGTGATGGTCTCCTCGGGGTTGACGCCGAGCGTGCGGCCGTTGTCGTCCAGGAAGGAGAGGTTCGGGTGGGCGCCGATCAGAACCAGCGCCTTGGAGATCTGGACCACCGTCCGATGGCCGGAGTCCGACTCCAGGACGCACTTCCGGTCGGGTCGGAACGCCGCGACCCGGTAGCGCGGGAAGCTGAGGTAACCCGGGTAGGAGGAGGAAGAGGAGGAGGAGGAGGAGGAGGAGGAGAGGGGAGGGAGGGAGGAAGGGCTGGACGGGTCGTGCAGGTTCTGGGCGTGGTTCTGCGGCGAAGGAGGGTCCGGCTCGTACTGCTGCTGAGTCATCATCTGGTGGACCTGGACGACAAAGAGGGAGGAGAGTGGGTTCCGTGTGACTTCAGGGGTTAAAATACATTTAAATTAAAGTCCATTCACAAAGAGACACCGGGAACAACACATCCGCTGAAGTCGGTGAGCCTGAACGCACCACGGGGGTCCGTTTGGTCACATCGTGGTGCGTTCAAGCTCCAAACTGTAAAAATGAGCACTGGGCGAAGGTAAATTATTGGAATTATGATCTTTTTTTTTTTTTACTTCCACTTCTAAGTAGCTTATAATATATATATATATATTTTAAACTCCCAAATGTTTAATCAAAACCAATATTTAAATAACAAATACAATAATTTGTTTCCTAATCATTTGATTTCTTAGTTTTTATGCAAATTAACCATGATAGATGAAAAAAAAAAGAAGAGTTTTTACTCTAAAGTGCCTGAATAAAGTTTTAAAAGGCCTTTAAAAAGTCACTCTTTTGAGGATTTAAAAACAGGAATAAATTATTATTATTATTATTATTATTAAATTTTCGATTTAATCTGATAATAAACAGGGTTCATACACATTCTGACCAATGGATTTCATGACTTTTCCATGACTTTAAACCAAATGTCCATGAGCAAACATTTAGTGAAATCTGGGTGTAAACAGTAAAAAGTGAGTAAATGTAGTATTTAAACTAACAATGAGAATACAAAGCATACAGTAAACCTTAAATGACTCAAATGAATGAGACAATAGTTTGATTAAAAGAATAAACATTTATATAGATGCCTGTATGTATGCCTGCTTATATTCTGAGCGTCTTTCTTTTAAAAGCATATTCATTATTTCAAACTCAGCGTAAATGAACGTCATGAACACATGAATATAACACATTTACATGACTTTTACTAAACCTTTGGGATTTTAGGACTTTTCCAGACCTACCTTTAAAAAGAAATAACCATTTTAAAACTCCATGACCGTAAAGCCGTGTATACTTTAACCTACGGGCCGGTAGATGCTGCCTTCAGGCTCCCCTCACCTTGTGGTACTCCGGGTAGAGCAGCTTGGGCAGCTGGTTGAAGATGAGGCCGGGGTCGTTGACCGAGCGCCGGAAGGCGTGGTACACCGGCGTGTTGAGGTGGTGGGCGGCCAGCACGGCGTCGGCCGCCGTAAGCCCCGCCCCCACCACCAGCACCGGGTCGGACGATTGGTCGAGCTCGCCGCGGGAGATGGCCGCCTCCAGCTCCCAGAAGGAGTGGCAGACGTGAGGCAGGGACTCGCCCTCCACGCCCAGCCGGGCCGGGATGTCGTGGGTTCCCGTCGCCAGAACCACGCTGTGGGCCAGCATGGAGAACGGCTCCTCCTCCTCCGACACGGCCGAGCCGTCTAAACAGGAAGTGACGGTTAGCGCGCGGCACTCCTTCACATTTTATTTATTTTAAAGAAGAAAAACGCAAAAATCAGGATTTAATATTTTTCATATTTTGTATATTCACTGTACCTCCAAGCTCCTCCCCCTCTCGGCGCTGCATTCCCGTCACTCTCCAGCAGGGCGGCGACTCCGCCTCCCGGTCGCCGGGCTGCCTGGTTACCGAGGTGACGGTGGTGCCGCAGGCAAAGTTCTGCTCCAGAGACATCTGGGTCACGTAGTGCTGGTAGTACGAGGCGATCTCTGCCGGGGTGGCGCGGTCGTTACGCACGTTTCTGGAATACAATTATATTTACATAAACATCGATATACACGCATACAAGTATGGTTCACATTGTGTAGTTAAAAAGGTTCCAGGAACAAGAAGAAAACCAACAATACGTTGTTATGACAACATGTCATGTAAATCTTTGGGACTCATTTGTAAAACAAAGCGAGGAAGAGAGCGTCGCATGAACGAGCGGCTCTGTGTCCACTTCCCCTCCGAGGCAGAGAGAACGAGAGAGACGTTTTAGAACGAGCCGCTCTGGACATGAAGGAGCCGGGAACCTGACGGGTTCTGAAGGTTCTGAAGGTTCTGAAGGTTCCTCGTGTTTAAGGAACAACGTTGTGTATTAAACACACGAGGCCGGCGTCGTGTTTATGAGGACTGACCTGCGCTTCTCTCTCATCCAGTCCTTCAGTTTGAGTCCAGGAAGCTCCATCCAGTTAGCCAGGCTGAGAGTCAGCATGGAGCCCTCCATGGCCTGGAGACGCACACACACACACACACACACACACACACACACACACACACACACACACACACACACACACACACACACACACACACACACACACACACACACACACACACACACACACACTACAATTAATTACACAAATTATATCAAAATAGTGTTGTAATCTGGGAGTAAAGTATACACATTATTATTATTATTATTATTATTATCAATAAAACGTTTTAAAAACAAATAACAGAGTAAAAAATAAATCTTTTGTTCTTCATTTTAAATTATTCAAAAATTATTTAAATCTTAAAAAGAAAAATACAAATGCAGGCTTTCTTCCAACCACACACACACACACACACACACACACACACACAAACACACACACACACACACAAACTACATGCGTGCACACACACACACACACACACACCTACACGCACATGCACACACACATAGACACACACACTCACACATACCTACATGCGTGCACACACCTACACCTACATGCACGCACACACACACACATGCACACACATGCACGCACACACAACTACACGCACACACACGCACACACATGCACGCACACACAACTACATGCACGCACACACACACACATGCACGCACACACAACTACATGCACGCACACACACACACGCACACACATGCACGCACACACAACTACATGCACGCACACACAACTACATGCACGCACACACACACACACGCACACACATGCACGCACACACAACTACATGCACGCACACACAACTACATGCACGCACACACACACACACGCACACACATGCACGCACACACAACTACATGCACGCACACACACACACACGCACACACATGCACGCACACACAACTACATGCGTGCGTGCACACACCTACACACACATACCTGCACACACACCTGCACACACATGCACGCACACACACCTACATGCGTGCACACACACACACTTAAAAATAAATAAAGATAGTGCGGTAGTCTGGGAGTAATTATACACATTATTATTATTATCATTATCAATACAACCTTTAAAAAAAAGAGAAGATAATAATAAAGACAATAGTCATATTCTTATCATGAAACTAAATAATCAGTGAAAGAGGCCCCGTACATGCCAGGCCCCTCCCGGCGGGCCCTTCCCCAGCACCAGGTGCGGGACGGCCCGCTCCGGCTCGCAGCGCCACTCCAGCGGAGACGAGTGGTCGAGGCCGAAGTCGCTGTCGGGGAGCAGCAGCGAGTCGAAGAGGACGGCCACGGGGTTGGAGGAGCGGCCCTCCAGGCCCTCGCACAGGTACTCCAGATCCTGAGGGCGAGAGACACCGTGAGGGGCCCCCCTTCTACACGCGCACGCTCCGCCATTCAATGCAACTTTATTGGCAAAAAACAACTTGCAGGGTTCATACACATTCTGACCAGTGGGTTTCATGACTTTAAACCAAATGTCCATGACAAACATTTAGTGAAATCTGGGTGTAAACAGTAAAAAGTGAGTAAATGTAGTATTTAAACTAACAATGAGAATA
The DNA here is from genome assembly GCA_038501785.1 of Myoxocephalus aenaeus. Taxonomy (NCBI): domain Eukaryota; kingdom Metazoa; phylum Chordata; class Actinopteri; order Perciformes; family Cottidae; genus Myoxocephalus; species Myoxocephalus aenaeus. The sequence continues at coordinate 154,205 of JBAMJR010000261.1, forward strand.
CAAAGCATACAGTAAACCTTAAATGACTCAAATGAATGAGACAATAGTTTGATTAAAAGAATAAACATTTATGTCTTTCTGTTAAAAGCATATTAATTATTTCAAACTCGGCGTAAATGAACGACATGAACACATGAATATAACACATTTACATGACTTTTACTAAACCTTTGGGATTTTTATTGTTTTCAAGGACTTTTCCAGAATTAAAAAAATTCCAAGACTTTTCCAGGTTTTCCATGACCGTAAGAACCCTGGGAGAGTCCGTTTGGTCACATCGTGGTGCCTTCAAGCTCCAACCAGTAAAAATGAGCACTGGGCGAAGGTAAATTATTGGAATTATTACCTTTTTTTAAACTTCCAGTTCTAAGCAGCTTATAATGTATATTTAAAACTCCCAAATGTTTAATCAAAACCAATATTTAAATAACAAACACAATAATTAGTTTCCTAATCATTTGATTTCTTAGTTTTTAATGCAAAGTAACCATGATAGATGAAAAAAAACAAAACAGGAACAAATGACTCAAGCGATCCATTTAAATCTGATAATAATCTAATAATTTGGCTAATGAACAAACGGGTGTGTGTGTTGTGTGTGTGTGTGCGTTACCTGCTCCAGCAGCGACAGGTGAGGCCGCTCCCCCAGCTTGCTGTGCAGCAGCGGGTTGGGGTGCGACGCGTCGGGCGACAGGTACGGCGTGTAACCCGACAGCAGGTAGGAGAGACAGATCCCCGACGGGCCGTTACCTGAGGAGCAGACGGAGAGAGAGGCGGGTGAGACGCGACCGCTTTCCCACGCGCTGCGGTGTTGAATGGGGGAGAGAGAGGGGGAGGGTCGTGACCTGTCGATTAAACTTTAAACTGTCGAAATAAAACGGCGACAAGCGGCTCAAACGGCTGCGGCGTGACTCGGCAGGTTTTGCGAGCAGCCGGCGGGTGACTCATCAGAAAAGTCTCACGATGACTCGTGGATTTCACGCTCACTCACTTTCTGGGTGAATGCTTTTTGTTTCACGTCTAAATAAAAAAATCTGACCTCATCTGCAAAAAGGATTTTGTAAGAAAAAAAAAAACTGTTTCTCGGAAATGTGCGCAACACTTCCTGCGGCGGCTGATGTCAACACGTTCTAAGAACGACGATCGATCGTCGTCTTCGACTGAGAATATTGATCCTGGACTGAAACGCTCCTCCTTTATCCATTTCCTTTGGCATTTAGCAAAACGTGCCCTTATTTGTAATATATCTATTACATATATTATATATATATATATATATATATATATATATATATATATATATGTATGTATGTATGTATTAGTTTTCATCTAGTGGTGCTTGAATGTCTCGTCATGTTTTTACTTCATAGTTACCTTGTAATGCTGCCGAGAGCGTGAGAGCGGTTGTTTTTTTTTGGTGCGTTCGGGTGCTTGGGAGAAGGTAGGAAAAAGGGGAGTTGTGCTATGTCATAGTTATCTATACATCTACTCGCCTTTCCTTTTAGTTTTTTTTTTTTTTTTTTTTTTTAATGCTGTATAATCAAAACGACAAAGCGCAAATCGTGTTTTCTTACCGATGATCACCACGGGCAAAATCTCTCCGGGGATAATTTCCTTATCGTGACGATCCATTTTTATCTGAGGAGAGAAAGACATTATTATTATGATTATGATTATGAATATTATCATCCGTAAAGATAACGTCCATTATCGCCGCTATTATCCAAGAGAAAGTAGAGGAAGGGTGAATTAGTTAATCATTGTTAACGGCACAATGGTCAGTCAGTACATTTCCACTGACCTCTGACACACACACACACACACACACACACACACACACACACGGCGCAACAATTACATGTTTATTGTCCCGCAGATACTGAAAATGTTTTAATGTTTCACTATAAACAGTGTTGGAACCCAACAGACAGGAAGTGGGATTAAAGACTCGTCACATGACACAGGTCACATGACACAGGTCACGCGAGGGTTGGCCACACACACACACACACACACAACCGCTTTGTCCGCACGTCATATATAATCACAACGTGCACCTCCACTTCAATATTCGCCTCATTCATCCACGAACAACGTGACTGAACACGTTATTTATTACACGCCTGTGATGCAAACGTCCTTGACATTGACAAAACTTTCCAGTTTGAACCATTTTTCACCCCCAAAAAAACGTGTAAACCGCCGTTTTTAAACGCCGAGACTTTTCCAGGACCATTACGTTTCATAAAAACAGACGAAATTCAAACTTTCGGTTATTGATATTGTGAAATGAAAGCAACGTTTGCAATTGTATCTTCTGCACAAACATTGCGCACTCTTGAAGCTCATTGTTCACTCTCCTGTCGTTTCAACACACACACACACACACACACACACACACACACACACACACACACACACACACACACACACACGAGTGGGTAAAGAGTTAAGAACACACTGATCACGATGCGGACCGTGATCTCACTCGGGGTGAGACGAGGAGGAGTGTCGCTTTGAAAACAATCTGCCGAGTCATGCTTAGACGGGCAGAAAGTAAAACATGAGGCGAGCGAAACGAATGGAGGGAGGAGGAGGGAGGAGGAGGGAGGGGGGGGGGGGGGGGGGGGGGGAAGGGGGGGAGGGGGAAAAGGGAGGGCAGAAAAGAGGAACAAGACCGAGAGATGTTGAGGAAGAGATAAAAAAAAGAGGGTTACATAAGAGCAGAAAGTTGGCAACAAGCCCAGAGGGTGTTTCATAGATAAATGGTTTACTGGACACACACACACACACACACACACACACACACACACACAGTACTACGTGCAGCACCACTGGCCCGGTTGTTTCCGTGTGGAACTGACTTTACAGGATAACTGGTTTCTCCTAAATTCTTCAGGCAGCCGAGGCTGAAGGGAAAGAGGAGCCCGACGCCTCAGAGCATTTCCCCGTCATGGTGTTCTGAGGGTGTGATGCGGGGTCTTCCTCCTGGACGCAGAACCTGCACGCCGGACCGGTTCCCCTTCTCGGTTCATGGGAAGATGAACCCGTTTTTAATTAGCTCGATGCATCGACGCACCAATTTTAAAATGAGCCGAACGTCTTCATTATCAGGTTGGGTGGCGACGATGACTCAGCACTTCGAGATACAACAGTATTCGGTGACGGCACAAAGTCTGTCGCGATATTATAATGGATTTGATTCAATTTGGGGGCCTGTGATCAATAGGAGAGGATATTTACATTTATACCAACTTTTTTTTTTTTTTTTTAAGCAGATAAAATATGAGATTAAGCTTTTCGCTACAGAGCTCTTCCTGATATTTAATAAAAAAATAAAATCTGATGACGCATCTCTTGCACATTACCACCAACAGCAGATTAGGAATTTAAATAAAGATTCATTGAAATAAAAAAAAGACACACTCGATGACTATGACCTTCACAACAAATAATATATATAGAAAGAGGTTTTTTTTGCTACAGCAGCATTTATAGATACAGGTAAAGGTGAATAATTATATGAATGAATGTTTATCTTCTCTTTTACTAAGAAAGAAACTTAAATATTTAGGAATCAGTACCAGTTTAGATGACCTTTTTTTCTTAAATTATTATGATGTTTATATAAAGGTATACAAAAATTGGCACGAAACCAATTTCCAACAACACCACGTCGTCTTTTACTTTATGGTTTTGTCTAACGGTGAAAAGCAAACAAAGAATTCACCGGAAAAAAAATAATAAATAGCAAAAACAAGGAAATCCGTGACCATAACGAATGTTGGATCACTTTTAAAAGTTTGAAGCTGTGTGACAACAAGTGTTTTTTTTTTTTTTATCCATGAAATGAAGCTGCAATTTTGCAAAAAAAACATTGCAGAAGGAAGATCCGGCCCTTTGCGGTCACAGGAGTCATATTCCTCTGCAGCAAATATAGCAAAGCCCAGAGTCTTATCCGGCTGCTGGAGTTATTTTAACACACAAGTCGTCTTTATTTTATTTTATATGCGACGCCCCTGTGACTCCACATGGCACCTGCAGCGACGGCGTCCTGGAGGACATCTGCCGACTGCGGCGGTCAGACCGCTAATGAGATTTTAATGATCTGCCCCACTGAACACCTGCTGGGATCTGTGACAGTCCAGTAAACCCAACAAACTGGTGTGTAGTTGATACGGGTGCTCGTCTAACGCACAGTATTTGCATGATGATGTGTTGAATGACGTTGTACAGTCAATAAAATGTAAAAGAACAGGTTTATTGTCCTGCTTCGTTGTACTTCTACTCCACTACATCTCAGAGGCAAATGTACTTTTACTGTACTGCACTACATTTTATTGGATGTTTTTAGTTACTTGGCAGATTGAGCTTATTATTGCAAAGTAAAATAAACAAATGCATCTTGATGTATTTAAAGATCCATGAAGTTAGCCCCACGTCTACCAGCTGAAACACTGAAGTAAATAATTATACAACACTATTCTTAAAAAAAGAACATTCTGCGTTTTGAATACTTTTACTTTATTTTGCTATAAATAAATTGTAATGTTTACAATTTACAAATTTCAAATGTAACTTAAGTCTGAGTATTTTGTTTAACTTTTACTCAAGTTTAGAATCCGAGAGCCTTCCTCCACCTTGCAGTGAACTCAGCGTTCACTTGTGTTTAACTTCAGTGATGGAGGAAGTATTCAGTAGTAATACTTTTAAAATACTTCCCAACAAGTAAAAGCAGGCCTCTGCAGTAAAAAATCCTACTTAAGTACCGTAGTACTCACTAGTCTTTTTCTACTCACTTTGTGACCTCTGTCTGTAAAAAGTACTATGAAATACATTTATATAAGGGGCTTCTTTGGGTGTGTTTTATTGTTAAAAAATATATTTATTAATACATTATTAATATATATTAATGAGCCTATGTGGTATTCGATTGCCTCTCACGGCTCTCAACATGTCTACCGCGAGCCGGCTATCAGCTGTAACCGCCGTTTGGCGATTAGCTAGCAAGTGAAGCAGGCTCACGTGCACTAAAAAAAAAAAAGCACGCGCGGTTTCCCCGGCTATGTAAACAAAGAGCGGAGAGGCACGACCACGCGCACACGCTTTCATCTTCACGGTGACTTCATCCTCTCATAGCCAACGGTCGTTTTAATCTATATTAATGTTCAGAATGTTAAAAATAGCTCCGGTAAGTAAAGATGTCACCGGTTCACCGGGTAAGTGGTCCCCGCCGGTATGTGACTGGGGAATATGTGTCCCCCCGCGCGCGCGCGGGGGGACACATATTCAAGAGCGCACACACACAGACCACCCGCCCACCCGCCGTCTGCCGGCTCACGCTGACGTAACTCACGCAAAGCCATCACGTCAGCGCGAGCCGTTTTACTGTACACGTTTGAAGCTAACGGCTCCTTTCGGAACGTCCGCTTTTCAACGCACGCGCCACTTGCTTGTAAATCAAAGATGACGATTTACTCACACGGGTGTCTTTCCCCGGTGATGCCGGCTCTCCACGACCTTCCTTTCGGCTATCAGAAGGAGAAATGAGTCTGTTAATGTCTTCTTCGGCTCTGTGTCTCATTCCTCCACGCTCTTTATTCGGTTTCTTCCGTACATGTGCGACGCAAAATAAAAAAAAAACCTCTAACTGCCGCTCAGAGCTGCACATTCACAGATTATATATATACTGCTGCTGCCGAGTCCAGCCCCGCGGACCAATCAGAAGCGACCTCTGCTGCCCGCACTGTATCTCTCCCTCTCTCTCTCTCTCTCTCTCTCTCTCACACACACTCACACTCTCTCTCTCTCCCTCTCTCCCGCGGTGTCGTCAGAAAAACAAAGATCGTCTATGTATGCGAAGAGAAGGCACGAGGACGACATAACCCACGGAAGTAACCGAGGGCTCCTGTTCGGTAACAGATATCCATAGGTGGAAGAAGTACTCAGATATTTTACTTACGACAAAGATTTTCTGTAGATAAAATACTGCAGATTTTTTTCAATGTGTGTGTGGAGTTTAGGCCATCTTAACTTTTCAGCACAATACTAATTCTAAAAAAAAAAGCTCAATACTAAGGTTTCCGGAAATGTAAACGTAGTGGGCGCTCTGTTTTTCTTCTTCTCTCAGATGGTCAGAGCCTTGTATAATGAGAAGTGGGTAAATCTTTCCAACAGCCACTTGGGCCCTGACTTAAATATTTCAACAACCTTTTGATGGATGACATGGGACACATATTCATGGTCTCCAGAGGATAGATCTCACTGGCTCGGGTGTTTCCCTGATATTCTCTTTAGCGTCACCAGCCGGTCAAAGTGTTCAACTATCCAATTAAATGTCATTGGCACAGCGGGTGGACGTTTAGTACAGATATTCATGTTCCCAGATGATGTATCCCAAATACTTTGATGACTTTTTATCTTGTGCTAGCAGCAGATTTTGGTTAGTTTTTGAGTGAAAAGTCTCAACAACTATTGGACGGGTTACTGTGAAACTTGGTGCAAATACTCGTATTCCCCGGAGATTGAATTTTGGGGATCCCAAAAAAATCAAAATATGTCTAATACTTAAGTTTATGACCAAAAGCCTGCAAAACTAATGGCAGTCCCATCCGCCTTGGCTGTACTTTATAATCAGTAAATCATTATCTGCTTAATATTTGCATATTAAGAGTATATGATTATTGTAATACTTGTTTTAATTTGAATAGTCAAGCCACCTTGTAACTTTGCTTTAAAAAGTTAAACATATTTACTGAATGTTGTGGCTATAGATAGTGAAGTTATGTTGTATTTTGTCCTTTTGGGATTACTTAGACAATTGTTGTGTCATTCATATACCAACTGGTAAAGTTATGGGTGAATGTCCCTTCTTAATAATAATATAAATACAGCTGTCTGAATCTTTAGTACTTTATGGCTGATAGCAGCAAACCCTCACGACTCTTTGGTCTTGATGGCTCTGGTTTCTGGCTCCGTCCACCGTGATGCAACAGACCGACCGCTCACTGCTGCTGTTGCTTTGCTCATCGCTCATGTTGTTCATTGGCTGAAGTCACCGCAGCAAAACCAAGGCAGCCAATCCGTGAGGAGAGACATAAGAGGGTGTGTGTGTATGAGAGACTATTTATTACAACCCCATTCTGGTGAAGAACACTGCAGGGTTATGTAGTTTCGTCTTCATAGATTACCTCAAGAACTATCTGATTCAAAGACGCAATAAAAATATGTTCTATTTTTGGCTTTGTGTGGACATTTTTTATCGCATCTCACTGCACCAAAAACTCATCACAACCTCCTGACTCCTCTGGTTGCAAGAACGTCTCCGATTGTATAGAAGTCTATATAAATGACTCTACTTCTCTTGATTTATTCCCTCAGTAAACATTGTAAACATGAGTTTATGTCTCAATCTCTAGTTTCAAGTCTTCTTCAATACAGCATGATGTTTCTTTAGTAAATTATGGTCATTTAGAGTCAAACAGACCATGAAGCAGGGGACGCTTTAGGGCGGGGCTTACTGTGATTGACAGGTATAAGAGCCTCTCTCGGCCGCTCCTCCGAATTTCAAATATGCTAACTTCTGTTCATTGGTTGCAAAAAAAAAACATGGCAACTGTAATCCAAGATGCGATGGTCGCCAAACTCAAGGCTTCAAAACATCAGTCCACAAACCGACAGGTGACCTCACGGCACTTCTTATATACAGTCTCTGGTAGACGCCTGTATGTCTATGACGATTCTAATAAAGTTGAGGTTTAAAAGAAAAAAGTGAACCTCATGGTGCAGCAAGAGGAAAAGTCATTGTTTGAGATCCATGAATGTCGGTGTTAAAATCAATTAATTGTTCAAATATTTCAGTCTGGATCGAAGTGATGGACCGAACATTTCCACCAGCGTGGCTAAAAAATATATATGTGGATGCGGCATGAAACAATGGAGCCTTTATGAGAAACACACGCGGTCTAAATCAGAAAGGCAGATATAAGGAGGCCTCTGAGAGAATGAAATAAAAGAAATGTGCAAACAGCTGGAAGACATATGACTTGCAGATGTGTCGTGAAATGCATACAAGCTGTTTCATGTGTGTGAGAGGCAGCTGAGGACATTAAATTGGACTCAAAGCACTGATGGCACGTTGCCATCAGTGCAGTCACACCTTTTATCCGGTTCCAGAAGTTATGTGAGGCCTCTCACACACTGAAATTACTTTTCTTTTTGTTGGAGGAGGACAAGATGTTCAAAGCCTTTTGTACGGGTCCACCGATCGCCTCTGAAATGAGGATTCATCTGTGTTTAAACTGCTCGTTTAATTTAAGGAACCATAAATTGCTCCAAATTATCTGTTTTAAATATGTGGTTAATCTGGCTGTTAACAACCGACTGAGTTTATAGAAATCAGTCATCCTTTTTTTATTTATTGAACTCCTCCCTTCAGCGCTAAGTGTGTAGAAAGTGTAATTGGAACAATTTCATTGATTGATGTTTGTATTGATTTGTACACAAGTGTAGTAGTATTTCGGGGATCTAATTTAATATTCATAACAATATTTTCAGGAGTGTAAAATCCCCTGAAACTATAGTATATATACGGTATATATATATATATATGTTATATTTAGCTTAGAACGAGCACTTCATATCTACACAGGGTCCTCTTCACGGAGGCGGCCATGTTCCACTGCCATTTTTCTACAGTAGCCCAGAATGGACAAACCAAACACTGGTGTTTGCATTTGACCTACAGGCCACCGTAGTTCTCCGGTGGTAACATGAGTCGCAGAGAGTGACCGCCAGCTGCGTTCACACAGTTTTTCACTCAGTCCTCAGTAGGTCACAACCACACCACCATTTGCCACCGAATCCCACACACTGTCCCTTTAAGTCAAACATTTCAATACTTCTTCCTCCACTGAATATCAGTGAAAGCATATAACCTGCAGCCCATCACAAGATACGAGTATAGCGTGCAATACATGTTTGTGAAGTCACAATATTGCCGAAGGAGGCAACTCAATGGGGATTTTAATTTTTTTGCTATGGAAACGGCAGCAAATATTGATGCTGGGTCTGGTAACTCCCATGAACTCTGCTACGATCCCCGGCTCCTCCGGTCCGCATGACGGAGTCTCCTTCGGCAAGTCACCAAACCCCAAAGCTCCCAGAGGCTCCCGCTGTGTGGCTGTGGGTTAGTTCAGAGTCTAAAACGGTCCTGCCGCCTCACAAGAAAGCCTCTGCACACATAATGCAGAAGTAAAAAGCTAACGTTAAGGCTATGAATGCACTGCACCACGGTCACATGAGCGTGAGCATAAACACTCGGTCGTTTAATTTCGGCACTTGTTGTCAACCGCCTTTTTCTAAGACACGTAAAAGCTTTAACATTTTAAAAAGTATTCTATACCGTAGAATAAAACGTTAACGTCCTTCAAGCTTGCGTTCCACACATACCCTTTTTTCAAACATCTAACCGAAGCCACAATTAAAGAACCCATCGACCTTGAGGTGAGGGAACCGGAAGTGCAAAACCGCTGACTCATTTCTAGATTTAAGGACTGGTTCCTTACACTCTATGACTAGTTGTGTGTCTGTTATTGTCGTTGAGCTGCCCGCTCAGGTCGCCGTCCAAGAAGCAGGCGGCGGAATGAAGCAACTGGAGGCCGAAGTACCGTAAAAGTCGGGTTACAAGCCGCTCCTACCTCCGGTCAGTGTCCTGCTGTAGCAAGCTAGCAGCAGCGCTAGCTAGCGCTGCTGCTAGCTCCCCGCTGCTGCTGCTACCGGCCGCTGCTGCTGCTACTGCCCGCGTCCCCTCTGCCCAAGTCGGGTGTCGAGCCTGGGCTGGTCCCTCTACCTTCGGTGGTTGTCGGGGAGCTAGCGGGGAGCTAGCAGAAGTTAGCGGGGAACTAGCATGAGCGCCAGCTTGCTACAGCGGGGAGCAAACGGGGACACTGACCGAAGGTAGTAGCGGCGTGTAACCCGACTTTTACGGTAGGTAAACTATGAACAGATGAACCTTATAGTCACAGCTCCAGGTGTTGGATACCATCCAGCTCAAAGATGTCTGCCAAGACTTTTAATTGTTTTTCGATCAGGTTCATCTGGTCGTCATTTCCATATTAGTTTTCTCATGTTGCTTTGCCATCGTCTCTAAAAACAGATGCGCACGCAAGTAAATACACAAAAAAAGTGCTTCAAATGGAGGCACATTTTTGAAGCACATTTGCTTTTTTTTTTTTTTTGAAGGGTTGTTGAAGGGAATACAACCCTTTTTTGAAGGGTTGTATTCCACAGCTTGCTCTGACATGAACTCAAGGAAAAAACTCAAGGAAAAAAAACAAAAAAAAACGGGAAGACCGAAATAGCTCAACGCGTTGCCAAGGATGAGGAACAATGGTGGGAGATCATTTTGGATTTATGTCCCACAGGGAATTAAACAGGACGAGGTAAGTATTACAACAAAAATCAACAACTCAACAAAACTATACAAATGTTAAATCACGCTTTAGATGTCAGGAAGTTATAATGTAAAAAAAGAAAATAGGTAGACAGCGGACATTTTGCAGATCTTTTCAGTATAAACTTTAAAAAAAATTGAAGTTTGAAGAATCACAGTGAAACAAGTTGTTTTAAGGAAACCTGCAGACTTGTAATTCTTTGTGGTGGATAATTTGAAAAATGCTTTCACCAGTCATGGGAATATTTGGATTAAAAAAATACATTTGAAACCGCACTTAATGTGACCTCATCCCTAAAGGAAAATGCTTCGGAGATCAAACAAAGGGCTCTTGACAGCTTTTTGGTGTGAAAGCCGAGCGGCTCGAGTCTAAAGATGCCCAACGCCGGCCTGTGAGTCACCGCGTAATCCCGTCCAGGAAGCTTTCCTTTTGTCTGTGTGTGCCGACGTCGAGGGGATCTGCTTTCAACAGCGGAGATCACAGGCAGAGGATGAACAGATCAGAGCCAGACAAAAGGGCCTGCGAGGGGTTAAAAGTACACAAAGCATTCCTCATCTGTCGTTTTTTTTTTTTTTTCCAGGAACAGAGAGAACATTTGGACAAGACCCGACCGAGACCCAGTGAGGTACAGTGGCGGTCAGACGCTGACCTCGGGGGCTTGGGACTTCACACGGCCCAAAGAAAACAGCGACGGACGAGATGTGCCGCGTAAGACATTTGACCTGAATGTGGCTCTCTGTGGCGGTTCATGACGGGGGACGACCCGTTTAGGGGCCACATGCAGTTCAAGAGACGGCATTGAACTCGGTCTTTGAATTGCTAAATCTCAGATGTACACTGTGGCACTCGATTTAACGCTTCAACAAGCCCCGCCTCCCTCTGCGACGCCGTCATGTTACCGTGGAGCCCACACTGTCACTAACCGCACTGCCTGCATGAATATTAAATCAATGCAAAAAAAGAAAATGTGTCAATATGTTTAAAGGATGTGAAAATAAGGAACAACAGGGTTCCTGTAAAGCCGAGTAGGTCTTTATTCACTGGGACAATCATTAAAAAGCAAAAACAGCGTGCGCAGACATTCAGTATACCTTCAATAGCTAGCGTAGCATAGAAGTGCTCACGCTAGTTAGTAGTAGTTCTGTAAAAAAAAACATTATTACACAGGATTTGTGAAAAATTGTCGTCAAAAGTTGCCGTTCTGTTTTATTTCACTTAATTTTAGTACATTTCCTTGTTCAGCATGGATCTTAAATTAATACATTTTGAACAAACGCTACTAACCAATCAAAATAAATAAAAAAGAAACATGATAGAACGTTTTACACAGGCTAACGGTTTCCCCCTGTTTCCAGTATTTATGCTAAGCTAGGCTAATCACGTCTGACGTAAACTGTGCACTTAACACGCAAATATATGATGCCTTTATACAACTGTTCCTTTAAACTACAAGCTATCCTGTTTCTCGGCTCACACAGTGTGAACAAGACTGGTCTCGGGAGTTTGTTGCAAATTGGATTAAAATATTACATAAATAAGATTATGTAATATTTGTCTTTGTGCAGAGAGGCTGGTGACGTAACACTTTGCGGTCATGGCTGAAACGGCATTATGTTGGATTATCAGACAGTGTCTTAATGCCTTGCTCACCAGCACTGGCTGCAGAATTACATTTTAGGATTTTCTGTATTTGTTTCTACCTTTAAAATCTCTCAGCAGGCCTATTTCTATATTCTTATATTTGTATGTGAAGCTACTTATGAGATTATATAGCAATGTTTTTTTTCCGACTTCTTTGCATCTCAGACAAATATTATATAATGTTATTTATAATGATTATTATTATTATTATAAACTTTATTTGTAAAAAACTTTTCAAGTCTTCAAAGTGTTTTACAATAACTCAAATGCAAACAACATGACAACACATCAGACAAGTTAAAACAGTCTACCAAGCCGAGACGGTAAAACGTTGTTACTCCTTTCAACCTTGACAAAAGCAGCACAAACCAGATTCATTCTTTCCATTCTTACCTTTCACAATAAACCCCGGAGACATAATATTTGCAGGCGAGTATTACTCTCTGTTCTCGTCGTTCATTCGTCAACAATGTCCACAATGCAGTTACATAATGAAGCCATGCAAGCCACGAAGAGTGACTGTCTGGACCTTTTGTGTCTCTGTCTTATCTCTATTTAGTCAAAGGACATTCTGAGACGCCCACTTGTGGATGTGAGAAAGTCATTTTTAGATTCATATTTTAGATCAAATAGATGTGCGTGTCATCCGCATAAAACGTGTAAACAACTTCCTTTTTGTAACCTTTTTGTGAAATTGCAAATTCATTGTTACATGACGCACACGGGCGTCATGTAACAATGAATTTGCAATTTCTTTAGAGCGAGAAAAGACTGCCAGAGATTTTTCCTTGTGTGTGATTCGTGTGATTTATGTTTTCTAGCTTGGATCACACACAGACACACCTCGGATTTGTTCAAACAGGTTGAATAAAGTGAAATGATGTCTGATTATCACACTAGATTATATGCTCGGAGTTGGCTAATCTGTTTGTAGGGATTCGAGTGTTGTTAGCTTAGTTTAGCATAAAGACTGGAAACAGAGGGAAACATCTAGCCTGGCTCGGTCTGTTGTATCGTAATTGTCTGATACCAAACAGAGAAAAAAAAAAAGCTAATATTTGTTGTGGTTTGATTTTTCCACTGGCAATCTTGAACTCCGTCTGAGTCCCGATTCCTCGTTGAATCCCATCTATCTTAATTCTGTTAACATTAATTCAGACTATCTAGTGCTGAATATCGGAGCAGAACCTGCCTCAGAATAACTATTCATTCAACTCTTTTCCTTTGCTTTCTATACGTCTCACAGTCTTTGTGATAACACAACGACCATGCTCTTAACACAATTATTTCTTTACTACGCACTTTCTATAATAAAATACAGCTCATCACAACACATAATTTCTCGGTTCCGAATTATCAATGCAGGGTTTTTCCCATACCCAACAATTCCCCAGGAAACTTTCAGGCAAAAGTTTGCCACAAAATGATTCCCACCCACACATTTGAGTCATCGTTTCTCCGGGCTGAGGCGTCAATCGTGAGAACTTTGCAGCCAGCCGTCGCCTTTTGCATGTTTTTTCCCCAAATATCAGGAATGCAAAATACTCAATACATACAACAACCTTTTGACGGATCCTCCTGGAACGCAGATTCAGCTTTCATAGACGACGTGGATCACCGGCACTCTCGCCTAAATGTCCTATTTCTACCTATGCACATTTTTATTAAAAAGGCTCTGCTTACCTATAACGTTTGGGTACCCACAAGAGTGTTAGTCGAGCCACGTCTCTTTTCAGCCGTCCACGAGCTTCTCCGAGGAATCACGTCAGGGTCACCAATGTGTCGTGTTCGGCCTTCCTCAGGAGAGCTCCCATCACACTAATAACTACACAAAATATACAAAAGAGATCCAGTGCCACACACCGGGCAGCAGACCGGCGTAGATCGGTACCTGCCCGGCAGTAGGCACAACGAGATCTGCCGATTTTCTGAATGTCTCAGCCTTATAAGCTTAAAGTCAGCCCCCCTTTCTCTGGTTAGCGCCTCTTCCAATCCATCGATTGGACAAGACCTCGTCCTGTTAGGTGTTTGTCAACCCCAAAACCCGTTTGCATAAAGTTTAAACAACTGTCCTCAGGCCTTCAAGCAAGCCTTCAAGCAAGCCTCACACAGGCACAATCCTGAGCACGTCCTCATTATCTTTTCCAATCTTCAGGCTGTGTAAATTATTTGGTGGGGGCCTGATGTTTTCTGGATTCCTTCCATAATCACCTAATACATCCCATAATTCTGATTGATACATTTGTATAATACATACAGTGTCATTCATTTGATATCGCATAATCCATACAGAGTTATTTATTTGTCTTGACCCTCCAACATGTGGACTCCTTATAATACACAATAACTCTCACTAGGAGCGCTATTAAACCTAGTTTTCTCACAGGAGTTAATCTCTAGTTTGTTCTTGTCAACACCTGGAATTTACCGTTAAAACTGCTGCATTATTTGTCCATCATGTGTGAAAGTAAAACATCAGAGGCTACAACTTGTAAACTCAGGGATCATGAAACATTCTTGTTTATCAAGGGTATCTTTTTGAATGCTACTTTCTGGTGATAAACCCATGAGCAACTTTAGGCGATAAGGAGGAGCACCTGAATGCACCAGGTTTAGTCTCCTTTAAGGAGGAGAAGCTGGATCACCTAATTTACGAGAAATATATATTCACTCAACACCAGCGATATTCGATAAACATTGTAATCATCCACCTTCAAACAATAAAGATGAATAGAATTAAGTTCATGCTGCTTTTTTGTATCTGACCACAAGGACTTGAGAGCTAAGTTATAGATATTATAAAACATACATTGTGTTCAGTCATCATGACCAGTCATTTAAAAATGTTTTTAACGCTCAACAGGTTTGTACGTGACTCTCAAAGGAGGGCTGTCAACGTTCAGCTCCCTCTTAGCTCCAACTCAGTCTCTAAAACAAACTCCGTTGTCAGTTAAAGTCAGCTATTATGTCAGCTGTCACAAAAGCAGGTACACACAATGTCAATTGATGAGGTTCAGTAGTGCAAAACATATTATACAACAACATGAGGAATGCCACCATTTTTTGTAATCTTCTTACACGCCCATTTATTTCTGCTGAATTGTAGAAAACACTTTCCAGGTTTCTGTCCATCTGATATCCTCCCCCAAGTTCTCTCTTATCTCTGCTGTAAATGTCCCTCTTTCATTCAACCGTCTTCTATCTCTCCGCTCTGTAAAGTCTAAAGTACTCTTTTCACTCCTTTTAATTCTAATTAAAGTAGGTCATTAAGAGGCTTTGTTTTTTGGGTCCTGTAGTCTTCCATTCAAGGACACTTTCTCCTCAACATTCTTTCACATAATCCTACATTTGCTGTAAATTTGTTAATCGGTTGGTTGACGTTCAAATTGTTGTTTAAATGTGTATTTTCAGAACTCAAATTCTAGTCAAGAAAGTCAAGAAACCTTAGGTGCTCACCTACCTTTTACAAAGAGACCTGCAGCCAGTCAACAAACATCCCTCCTCAAATAGACAGTAAAACCTGTTCAGTGAAGAAAAGAACGTGCATAAGCAAACATTAATATCTGTAGAATAATAAAAAAAGATGAGGGGTTTGAACAGTTGTGAAATCTTATCTACAGTCAGTGTACGTGTACTTTACTCTACAAAACACACGGAAATGTAGCGTAGTTACTTGTTATAAACCATAACTATCTTTAAAATATTTTATATTTCGCAACAAGAAGAAGACAAACTGGAAGAAGGTGGAGGCTGTGTACACACCTCACATTACGTAATGACAGAAGCAGGTGGGCTTGAATTTCCTTTGTGTAAATAATTTTGTCGTTCTGCACTAATATTTCAGCCCTGCCTGGTAAACCGCCAGCTGGCTCTTTTGTATCGCATTGTTAGGACCTTTGTTTGCTCCAAATCCAGACGAAAAGCCATCCGTGTTGCTAAGTGTGAGGTTTACAGGTACTTAAACCCAAAAGCACAACTCGGAAACAGACTGAGAAGTAAAGTTCTTTACTGGTGTTCAGTCAGAGCTGTTTATATCTCCATTGTGTAGACATAAACAGCTCATTCTAAGGGCCTACACTAAAGAACACACACTTTTGTTGATTTCATAATCAATTTCTGGAAGTAGATCCTTCTAAATCAGGGGTCTCAAACTCAATTTGGCTTGGGGCCACTGCTGGTATTGTGGTCTCATAAGAGGGCCACGCAGAAAGCGGAATATTTTTAAAAGTTTATTTATTTATTTACTTTTATATTAATAACATATTTTCATCATACTTAGCAAAAAAAAAGGCAAATAGCAGTTTCTATACATTTTTATATTAGCTTTTAATAGTGCAAACATGTATGATTTTTTAAAATAACTTATTGAAACATTGCACCGAACCAACAAATGCAATCCCTGAATACATTTGTACTTTATTCTATTTCTTGCCAGACACCTGGCAGCGCTTCTGCTTACACAGCTGAGCCACATTGGCCCTGATTGAGGTCACAGTGGAAACCCTGATCGAGGTCACAGTAGAAACCCGGAGTACAGCTTCAGGATAGGCATCACTAAGCCTGGACCTGTACTTGCATGTATTAAAGTTCATAGTCGAGAAAAGTTTCTCTCACAGATATGTGCTTCCAAAAAGGTACATTACCCGACTGATCACTTTTGTCTGCTCAGGGAAGGATGGAGGCAATTCTCTCAAAAATGTAATAGAATTGTGTTTTTTTATTTCAATTATATATTAAGGGGTAGTTATATGAAGAAGAGAAAAAGAAAAAAAAAGATTGCAGCCCGGAAATATGATAAATTTGGCATTATGTTGGGAGGGGGGCCGCCAGTTTGAGACCCCTGTTCTAAATGCTACACACCACGGTTCCATTAAAACTTTGAAATCACAAATGTCTACCTTTGAGTAAAAGCCCAACATTTAAAAGCCCAACATTTGCCATCATGTCTGTCGATTAAATATAAAGCTACATTTACATGTTAGCTTAGCACAAATAATGGAAACAGGGGGAAACAGCTAGCCTAGCTTTGTCAAACGGTAGACAGGTGGACAGGTGTTGGAAATTAGCATTCGCTATATACACTCAACACAGTGCATCTGATTTTTCCTTTGTGCATAGCTGTGTGCTAGGAATTATAATGCCATTGTGATGTCCACGTCAAATAAATAAAGTCAAAGTAACAAAATTGAAAGCTCACTGATTACCACTTTAGCATTTTAGCATCCTGTAGCATTTCCTGGCTGGGACCAGTAACTTATCCAACTTCCTTCCTGCTCAAAAATTGTATGCTACAGTAAGCTAAGCTAACCAGCTGATTATTTACCATACAGATAAGAGACTGGAATCGATCTTCACGTCTAAAAGTGAAGATTAAAACTAGGTTACAGTAGGGATCGGGCCAGAAAACATTCCTGCATTAATGCTGCGTTGGTGGTGACATGTTGCTTCTGGCCCAGATTGATTAACACACGGCAAAATACTGCACGGCATATACTCACAACCGTCACTGGTCCTCATGAGGACATACATATAAACACACACACACACACACACAGAGCATGCCAGCACATATGGACATAGGTCTACACACACACACACACACACACACACTAGCGTGTTCGACCCTGTGACCCTGTGTCAATGAGCGGACCGCAAACGGAGCGGAGGTCACACACACACACACACACACACACACACACACACACACACACACACACACACATACAGGCTACTTCTCTAATCCCCCAGTCTGCTGAACTTGCTCACCCCAGAACTCCATCAGAGTTTCTATTAAAATATAACTTGAGCAGAACAGAATTCGCGTGTCTTTATATTTTTGCTCAACGGCCTTGTTCTTTTTTTTTTTTCATGTTCCCACGAATCATTTTCTTCTTTTTAGTGGAAACTTTCATTAGGAGCTGTAAACTTAAGATGTGAAAGGCAGAACTCTCGCTTTTCACTTCGCATGAAACTTGTTCTGCAGGTTGTGTTTTCCACTCGCTCGGCGTTTGTTGGTTTTCATCAGTTTAAGCGGCTTTTGAAGCTTTAACATATTTAAACTTCCTGCAGAATTAGACCTCTTGTTGTGATTCAGGAGGAATTAAGGGGGTCAGTCTGGAGCAGCAGACACAACATCACATTTTTTAACTAAATAAAGCAACATTTGCCTTTCGAAGACATTCTATTTAAAATGTTTAGTGCCTTGTTATATTTTCCCACTTGGCTGATAGACGCATGTCTAATTTAAAGATTTTGCTTAATTTTCTTGATCCAGATCCTTTTATTAACGACATACTTTGCATTTCACAGTAGATTTCCTTCTGCACAGCCATACACAAGTTATTTCACCATCGAAATTATCCAAGTGTATAGAGTTCGACACGAGTTCAGAAGCTTGGAAGCGGCGAAAAGAAAAGCAAATTGGAAATGTAGCAGCTGATAATAAAGTCAGCTGCTACCTGTCGATTTATGAGCCTCGTCTGGAGTGTGTGAGAGTGTGTGTGTAAATATTGTGTTTGCATAACATGGATGTTTGACAGGCCCTCTAGTCTCTTATCTTTATCTAACAGGAGCAACGTCACATGACATGACTAAACACAAGTGGGATAAAGTCTCCGTCATCTACAGTGTGAGGGTTTTATGAAGTAACTGGATATTGTCATAGACAATAATAATAATAATAATAATAATAATAATAATAATAATAATAATAAAAGATAAAAGCATCTCAAACTTTTCCACAGTGAGTCATTTTGATCTGCAAAGATATCGGAACAATAGCAAAGTCCATTTTTAGACGCTTTTACGACCGAGGGCCGTAAAACTCACACTACAGGTGTTGTCAATGTTACAAATATATCTAATAAACAGTTATTGTTATATTTTACTGTTGCAAGACTTGTTTTTAGACTCCTGGTGCGTTAAAGGAGATGCTTTTAAACTCCTGGTGCATTAAAGGAGACTCTTTTAGACTCCTCGTGCATTAAAGGAGACTCTTTTAGACTCCTGGTGCATTAAAGGAGACTCTTTTAGACTCCTGGTGCATTAAATATGACACTTTTAGACTCCTGGTGCATTAAAGGAGACTCTTTTAGACTCCTCGTGCATTAAATATGACTCTTTTAGACTCCTGGTGCATTAAATGAGACACTTTTAGACTCCTGGTGCATTAAAGGAGACACTTTTAGACTCCTGGTGCATTAAATATGACTCTTTTAGACTCCTGGTGCATTAAATGAGACTCTTTTAGACTCCTGGTGCATTAAAGGAGACGCTTTTAGACTCCTGGTGCATTAAATATGACTCTTTTAGACTCCTGGTGCATTAAATATGACTCTTTTAGACTCCTGGTGCATCAAATATGACTCTTTTAGACTCCTGGTGCATTAAAGGAGACGCTTTTAGACTCCTGGTGCATTAAAGGAGACTCTTTTAGACTCCTGGTGCATTAAAGGAGACTCTTTTAGACTCCTGGTGCATTAAATATGACGTTTTTAAGCTCGTTGTGCATTAAAGGAGATTATTTTAGACTCCAGTGCATTAAATATGACTCTTTTAGACTCCTGGTGCATTAAATGAGACGTTTTTAAACTCGTTGTGCATTAAAGGAGATTATTTTAGACTCCAGTGCATTAAATGAGACACTCTTAGACTCCTGGTGCATTAAAGGAGACACTTTTAGACTCCTGGTGCATTAAAGGAGACTCTTTTAAACTCTTGGTGCATTAAAGGAGCCACTTTTTGACTTTTTATTTAATCATACACACAATTATCATCTTCAGATTTTAGTTGTAAATGAAGTCAGATTTTCTCTGTTTTTCAAAGTCAGTCGTCCCTGCAGGTGTTTCAGTGCAGCAGTCTGCTACTGTACCTGATCACAAGCATCTTCAGGTTCAAAGGTCACCAGGTCATCCCTAGAACGTGTTCAGCGGTTTGAGTCTCGTAGATCACAGATGACAGAGAGGACGTTTTGTCTCTTCGGAGGTTTGTTTGATATATTTGGGATTAGAACGAAGCGTCTACAAGTCGTTCCATCCTGTTGGAACCTGCTTTAAAAGCTGCAGGCGTCCTCTGCGCCTCTGGCTGCTCTTCAGAAAGCATCCAGAATACTTCAGAGAAGCGTGACGTGTCTTCAGTTGCAGGAATATAAAAGTGTTGCGCCTCATCGCCTCAGAGGTCTGACCTGATGATCAGGAAACAGTGGATCCATCTTTGTTTTTAACGGTATTTGTGTGCATGAATCTGCAGGTGTTGATACCATTTATTACTTTTTAAAACATAATAAAGTTCTTTAAAGTTCCTGTAAGCGCTGCAGACGGACAGAGAGCTGTTGAGTCTGTGGAGCGTTGAGTCTCATGTCATCGTGTTTTAACTGATCTGCAGATCACAGCATACTGCAGCCAGCCAGCCTTTATTCGTTCTTTCCTTCCGTCCTTCCTTCCTTCCTTCCTTCCTTTCTGTCTGTCATTATTCTTTCCTTCCGTCCTTCCGTCCTTCCTTCCTTCCTTTCTGTCTGTCATTATTCTTTCCTTCCTTCCTTCCTTCCGTCCTTCCTTCCTTTCTGTCTGTCATTATT
The DNA here is from genome assembly GCA_038501785.1 of Myoxocephalus aenaeus. Lineage (NCBI taxonomy): Eukaryota > Metazoa > Chordata > Actinopteri > Perciformes > Cottidae > Myoxocephalus > Myoxocephalus aenaeus. Next base: position 174,875 of record JBAMJR010000261.1, read on the forward strand.
CTTTCCTTCCTTCCTTCCTTCCTTCCGTCCTTCCTTCCTTTCTGTCTGTCATTATTCTTTCCTTCCTTCCTTCCGTCCTTCCTTCCTTCCTTTCTGTCTGTCATTATTCTTTCCTTCCTTCCTTCC
>JBAMJR010000261.1:180000-302500 GCA_038501785.1 Myoxocephalus aenaeus
TCGGGTCTCCAGCAGCCTCCTCACCGCCGACAGCTCTCCCTCCACTCTGCCGAGTCCTTGCCCCAGCTGTCCCAGCTGCGGCCGCAGGGCCTCCAGGGCGGACTCCGCCTTCTGGCCGCCGGCCTGCAGGTCCCTCAGGGCCGAGAGGGGCCAGGCGGGCGAGTCCGGCGCGGGGGCCCTCGTGTCCTGGAGGACGACGCCCCTCTGAGCGGAGGCGTCCGTCAGGGCGACCCGGAGGCTGTCGATGAGCGTCCGGAGCTCGCCCTGCTGGGAGCGGTGGTTCCCGGCCTGGACTCTCAGGGCCTCCTGCAGGCTCTCGGGGCCTTTCTGGGCCTCCAGCAGGAGACTCTTCAGCTCCTACGGGGGAGAGAGAGGAGACGAAGATCAACGCTCAGTCCTGCTCTGTAAACTACAAGAAACAACTTAGAGAAACCAGTTTACGCCCATGTCTGTCCACGATGTCATCATTTGTTGGACATTCTTTTAATTTGCATGAATTCTTGAGCATAGTTGTGATTTTAATTGACCTCAATGTAGCTGACATGACTTTTCTTTCTCCTCTTCATAAGAGTTTGATAGTTATAAACAGGTAACATAGCAATACAATGTCAACAATTGTCTTCATTCTTGTTCTATAATTTCATAAATACAACAAACTATAGTTTTTGTATATATATATATAATATGACTATATATTAGTGCTGTCATATTAGCGCGTTATTAACGGCGTTAACGCAAACCAATTTTAACGCCGTCAATTTTATTAACGGCGTTAACGCATTTTTATTTTTTACATTTTTTTTCTCGCGAGCACCACGCTGGATGTAGCTCAACCGGAAGCAAAACAATAGGCACGCCGTTTGGGCTTGGAAGCTAGGCTAACGTTACGGTTTGAAATGAATGAATGGTGAGCGCGATACGGCAAAATGAATGATGAGACGCTAATGAATGGAAAGTTTACTTTCAAGAAGTTGTCAGATGTTCCCTTGACAAGACCAAAGTGGTATGTGCCATTTGTCATTGTGAACTGAGCTATCATCGTAGCCTATCCAGTCTGAAATACCACTTGATGGCCAAGCACACAGCTGATGCTAACTCTGCGCCCCCTCGTCATAGCAGACAAGAATGGATGACTTCAGAAACACATGGACACCACAACGAAGAACAGACTTATTGCAGCCATAGCTAAATGGGTGGCTACTGCATGTAGGCCTGTTAACGTTGTGGAGGACGAGGGTCGAGCTGATATAATACGCATCGCATCCAACGACAGGACCTACGAATTGCCTTCGAGAGCCACCATTACAAGCCACGCTCAGAAGTTGCACGAAACTGAGAAGGCTGAGAAGAGCTTCACTGTTGTCTGATAATGTCAACAGGCTTGTCTGTTTGAGTAGCTGGCTGAAAACAAAGAAGTAGGAGGCTTAACTTTTATTGGTAACCTAACTGTTACGGTTCATTGTTCCGAAATAAGAGGCCTGACTGCTATGTTCACAGCTCTCTTAAGCCCTTGTTTACCTGAAATGTGCACTTTATAATTTTATTTTGTAAACCCTTGTTTACCTGAAATGTGCACTTTATAATTTTATTTTGTAAACCCTTGTTTACCTGAAATGTGCACTTTATAATTTTATTTTGTAAACCCTTGTTTACCTGAAATGTGCACTTTATAATTTTATTTTGTAAACCCTTGTTTACCTGAAATGTGCACTTTATAATTTTATTTTGTACCGCCCTGTTTGGCAGTTGTTTTTCAATAAAATAAAACATTTGCATAAAGCAAGCCAATCCACTTTTTCATGTTGATAAAAGCATTAAAATGAAGAGAAAAAAAATTGCGATTAACTATGACATAAATGCGATTAATCGCGATTAAATATTTTAATCGCTTGACAGCACTACTGTATATAAAACTTTATAAACTGTGATATCAAACAGCTTTTGACGACGTCACCCATTGGTTTGTGGACTGACGTTTTGAAGCCTTTTTCCCCCGCAAACAGAAACAGAAGTTATCATAATTAGAATAAGGGAAGTAGAGACGTCGCTTATGGTTCCAGTAGCAGCAGCAGCGACCTGTCAATCACCTTGTAGCCCCGCCCCTAAAGCATCCAGGTTTCGTAGGTCGTTGTGACGTCACCCGTTGGTTTTTGGAAGGCAGTTTTGAAGCCTCTCATTCTGCCATCTTGGTTTTTATGCAACCAGTGAACAGAAGTGATGATATTGGGACAGCGGAGGAGCCACGCCATGATAGCGACCTGTCAATCACAGTAAGCCCCGCCCTAAAGCTCTAAATGACCATAATTTACTAAATGAACATCATGCTGTATTGAAGAAGACTTGAAACTAGAGATTGAGACATAAACTCATGTTTACAATGTTTACTGAGGGAATACATCAAGAGAAGTAGAGTCATGTATATAGACTTCTATACAACCACAGCGCCGTCCCTCACCTGCAGGCGGACGCGGTTGATGTACGTGGACCCCATGACCCCGATCAGGGCTCCGAGCACCGAGCCGATGACGGACCAGTTCTTGGTGCGCTCCGCCCTCGTCCTCTCCTTCTCGTGGCTCTCCCTCACGCCGGCCGAGAACAGGGCGAACTTCTCCCTCTCCGAGCCCTCGGCGTTCTCGTACGTCGTGCGGAGACGCCGCTCCTCCTGCGGAGAATCGGGTTCAACTGATGTGTTATCGCGTGAAACGGGTATGGTTATAATATGCGATTACTGAAATGTTTTGTTTCCAGTTATCTCCGTGCTCGGCGTGGCCCACCTGCAGCAGCTTGTGCTCCAGCGTGGCCAGCTCCAGGTAGTGGGCCTCCTCCCTGGAGACCCGGTCCAGCCGGTCTCGGACCTCCTTCAGCCGGACCTGCAGGGCCTCCAGGCTGCCGTGAGCCTCGCGCACCATCCCTCTGGCCACCAGGAACGCCGCCTCGGCCTGGAGGAGAAGGAGCACGCGTCTTGAGAACATGCACATACAAACACTACACATAAGACTACACATATGTACAGCAAGGTGGTAATATGTACACTTTTAGACACAGTTGAGAACTTGTTTTTAAAACTGTATCTAAAAGTGGACATATTACCACCTTCCTGTACATATTACTACCTTTCTTGTTCATATTACTACCTTTCTGTACATATTACTACCTTTCTTGTTCATATTACCACCTTTCTTGTTCATATTACTACCTTTCTGTACATATTACTACCTTTCTTGTACATATTACCACCTTTCTTGTACATATTACCACCTTCCTGTACATATTACTACCTTTCTTGTTCATATTACTACCTTTCTGTACATATTACTACCTTTCTTGTTCATATTACCACCTTTCTTGTTCATATTACTACCATTCTGTACATATTACTACCTTTCTTGTTCATATTACCACCTTTCTTGTTCATATTACCACCTTTCTGTACATATTACTACCTTTCTTGTTCATATTACCACCTTTCTTGTACATATTACCACCTTCCTGTACATATTACCACCTTTCTTGTACATATTACCACCTTCCTGTACATATTACTACCTTTCTTGTTCATATTACTACCTTTCTGTACATATTACTACCTTTCTTGTTCATATTACCACCTTTCTTGTACATATTACTACCTTTCTGTACATATTACTACCTTTCTTGTTCATATTACCACCTTTCTTGTACATATTACCACCTTTCTGTACATATTACTACCTTTCTTGTACATATTACTACCTTTCTGTACATATTACTACCTTTCTTGTACATATTACCACCTTCCTGTACATATTACTACCTTTCTTGTTCATATTACCACCTTTCTTGTACATATTACCACCTTCCTGTACATATTACTACCTTTCTTGTTCATATTACCACCTTTCTTGTACATATTACCACCTTTCTGTACATATTACTACCTTTCTTGTACATATTACTACCTTTCTGTACATATTACCACCTTTCTTGTACATATTACTACCTTTCTTGTTCATATTACCACCTTTCTTGTACATATTACCACCTTCCTGTACATATTACTACCTTTCTTGTTCATATTACCACCTTTCTTGTACATATTACCACCTTTCTGTACATATTACTACCTTCCTGTACATATTACTACCTTTCTTGTTCATATTACCACCTTTCTTGTTCATATTACCACCTTCCTGTACATATTACCACCTTTCTTGTACATATTACCACCTTTCTGTACATATTACTACCTTTCTTGTACATATTACTACCTTTCTGTACATATTACTACCTTTCTGTACATATTACTACCTTTCTTGTACATATTACCACCTTTCTTGTACATATTACCACCTTTCTTGTACATATTACCACCTTTCTTGTACATATTACCACCTTTGTTGTACATATTACTACCTTTCTTTACATATTACCACCTTCCTGTACATATTACTACCTTTCTTGTTCATATTACTACCTTTCTGTACATATTACTACCTTTCTTGTTCATATTACCACCTTTCTTGTACATATTACTACCTTTCTGTACATATTACTACCTTTCTTGTTCATATTACCACCTTTCTTGTACATATTACCACCTTTCTGTACATATTACTACCTTTCTTGTACATATTACTACCTTTCTGTACATATTACCACCTTTCTTGTACATATTACTACCTTTCTTGTTCATATTACCACCTTTCTTGTACATATTACCACCTTCCTGTACATATTACTACCTTTCTTGTTCATATTACCACCTTTCTTGTACATATTACCACCTTTCTGTACATATTACTACCTTCCTGTACATATTACTACCTTTCTTGTTCATATTACCACCTTTCTTGTTCATATTACCACCTTCCTGTACATATTACCACCTTTCTTGTACATATTACCACCTTTCTGTACATATTACTACCTTTCTTGTACATATTACTACCTTTCTGTACATATTACTACCTTTCTGTACATATTACTACCTTTCTTGTACATATTACCACCTTTCTTGTACATATTACCACCTTTCTTGTACATATTACCACCTTTGTTGTACATATTACCACCTTTGTTGTACATATTACTACCTTTCTTTACATATTTCTTGTACATATTTCTTGTACATATTACTACCTTTCTTGTTCATATTACCACCTTTCTTGTACATATTACTACCTTTCTGTACATATTACCACCTTTCTGTACATATTACTACCTTTCTGTACATATTACTACCTTTCTTGTACATATTACCACCTTTCTGTACATATTACTACCTTTCTTGTACATATTACCACCTTTCTGTACATATTACTACCTTTCTGTACATATTACTACCTTTCTTGTACATATTACCACCTTTCTGTACATATTACTACCTTTCTTGTACATATTACCACCTTTCTTGTACATATTACCACCTTTCTCATAGATATTACTACCTTTCTGTACATATTACTACCTTTCTGTACATATTACTACCTTTCTGTACATATTACTACCTTTCTTGTACATATTACCACCTTTCTGTACATATTACTACCTTTCTTGTACATATTACCACCTTTCTCATAGATATTACTACCTTTCTGTACATATTACTACCTTTCTTGTACATATTACTACCTTTCTTGTACCTATTACTACCTTTCTGTACATATTACCACCTTTCTTGTACCTATTACTACCTTTCTTTACATATTTCTTGTACATATTACCACATTTCTCATAGATATTACTACCTTTCTGTACATATTACCACCTTTCTTGTACATATTACCACATTTCTCATAGATATTACTACCTTTCTGTACATATTACCACCTTTCTTGTACATATTACCACATTTCTGTACATAATACCACCTTTCTGTACATAATACCATCTTATGTATAGGGTTTTTATATTTTTTTCTTTCTTATTATAGTGTGTTTTTATTTCCTAAACTGTTGAGAGCCCTGCACAATAATTCCCATGTGTCTGGACTGTTGGTCTATGCACCGATAAAAACACTCACAATCCCAGATGCACGAGGTTCCCTTGCTCCTTACTGACCTCAGTGACCTTGGTCTGGGCCACGCGGACCTCGTTGATCCCGACAAACTCCTCGTACCTCCCCCACCACCGGTTGGCCGAGGCGGAGGCCGCCCGCGCCGACCTCTGACCCCACTGCCGGCCCAGCTCACCCGCATGCTGGAGGAGGTGAGAAACAGGGCCGTGTTTTAGTTTAGTTCGCTCCCATGAGCCAGCGGTTGCTATAAAGAGCGAGTTCCTGTACCTGTACTGCAGCCAGGGCGCGCTCCTTCACCACCTCGGCGCCGCCCTTCCCTTCAGGAGGGGCGGGGTCAGAGGGCGGCGGGGCGCCGGGCGGGTGTTGAGCGCTGAAGGATCGGACCTGAGAGATTCTGCCGGGCTGAGAGCAAAGCAGGGAGAGGCGGGTCGGGCCTCGAGCCCAGACGCACACCTGAGCTCCTCGGCACCTGTGAAGACACTGAGGATTAGGCCCGCCCCCTTTTAGTCCACCAATCTGGGTTTTGTCAATTAAAGGGTTCATACACATCTTGACCAATGGGTTTCCATGACTTTTCCATGACTTTAAACCAAATGTCCATGAGCAAACATTTAGTGAAATCTGGGTGTAAACAGTAAAAAGTGAGTAAATGTAGTATTTAAACTAACAATGAGAATACAAAGCATACAGTAAACCTTAAATGACTCAAATGAATGAGACAATAGTTTGATTAAAAGAATAAACATTCATATAGATGCCTGTATGTATGCCTGCTTAAATTTTGAGCGTCTTTCTTTTAAAAGCATATTAATTATTTCAAACTCAGCGTAAATGAACGTCATGAACACATGAATATAACACATTTACATGACTTTTACTAAACTTTGGGGATTTTATTTTTTTCAAGGACTTTTCCAAGCCTGGAAATAACCATTTTAATAATTCCATGACCTTTCCAGGTTTTCCATGACCGTATGAACCCTGATCTTGGATTTTGAGTTCAGGGTTTGTTCGGCTTTCCGAGTCAAAAATTTGACTCGGGAACTCTGAAATTTCCGATTTCCACGGTTCAAAAAGGAACGCAGCACAAAACCTTCAGGTCTTCCTCTCGCTTTGTGGGGCATAAGTACCTCATTGAGAACGGCAGCGGTGCAGCTTGAAAACGGTCAACGCTTCACCTTCACTGCAGCCACAGATTCAGACGTCTGTGAGGAAGAACAGTTAACATGTAAGAACGAGATGATCGATACGCGTTGTGTGTGAATGTTGCACATCAAGGACTCTCATGGAGACGATCAGCCGGGGGAGCGGTGTCGTGTGACAAAGGGATCCGACCACTGATCCGGGTTCAGCTTCTCTTATTTCGGGTACAATCTCAGAAATCCAGCTGGTTTAAATTTGAGTTCATCACAATATTATTTTGACATTAAAGAGTTTTCCACTGCAATGCAATGACCCCTCCCTATCCATTACGGTCAATTGCAAAATACGTTTCTACATTTTTTTATATAAATGATCCCAAAGAAACTGGAAACCGACTGTATGTCGATGACTAAACTACTATGGTATTGTTTATTTTACTTAAGTAATTATTATTCTTCTTACCGCTGAGTAACATAACTCACCCCTCAAATAAATCACACATATTTCTACTTCCTAATCACATCCAACAGCGACTAAATCCACAGCCTGTTGGAAAAAAACATGACGTACAACATGACGAGGGATTACCCAAAACACGTGGTGAACTGCCATCATTTTAGGTAAACTACTCGGTAATCAGGAATGCACTAACGTGTACTCAGATACTGTACTTAAGATCCAACGTGAGGTACTTATACTTGTATTTTCTTCTCATGACACTTTATTCTTCAAATCAACAACATATCAGAGAGAAATGCGTCACATTTTCCTCAACTACAAGTATTCATCTTTAGTTACAAGGTACTTTACAATTTATTTTAAAAAAAATCCAAGAAAAGATATCAATGATTTCATTTTTCAAGCTTCTCTAATGTGATGTCTGTATTATTTTGACTGTTGGTTGGACAAGACAAACATTGCGGAGGTGTCAGTTTGGATTCTGGGTCATTGTGATGGCATTTCTCATTAGGTCCCAAAATCATCAATCGATTAACAGAGAAAATAATCAGCAGATAAATCCCTAATGAGAATAATCATTACTTAATAGTTTAAAATTAGCTCCATGTTAACCAACTATAAAAGTAAGATACATGAATGCATGATAAATAGCATTCTAATGATTTAATACAACAATATAATAGTCACTGGAGATATTGATCTGCATTGACTAACGATACTTATACTTTTAATATTTTGCTGATTATACTTTTACGTATGTAATATGTTCAATGCAGTACTTGTAGCACAATATATATATATTTTCACTACTTCCTCTTCCACAGTAGTTGACAAACCACACGTATAATACTGACCGATACAACAAATGAATAATCAGACAGGCTGGAGGAGGATAACGTTTACAGAGCTTAATATTAAGTATACTTTAACGTCACATATACATTTTCCTTCAAGGTTATCTGACTATTCTGTCCATTTCCCTGCTTCCTCACTCATTAGCTTTTAGCTCCACGTCGCTCACATTGACCGGTAAACAGATGTTTTAGTTATAAAATAAGTCTGTGACCGTTTAATTCACATCACAAGTTAGAGAAATAAAGGTACCTGATTTCCTCAACGCTGTCAGGGAATGCATGTCACATGGACGCAGTTTTTTTTAAGGCTAACTCGGGTCAAATGAAACAGCACAGCTAACTTTTCGTTCCGGCACATCGCGGGCCATCTACTTCCGGTTCGCAGTTCACTTAGGGGTCCTGACAGCGCGGATCAGAAAGACAACCGGCTACATTCGCAGTATAAAAATAACAGTAGAAAACGTATATTTCTTTACTTCAAACCACTGAGACAAGTTTGAAACATGTCTAGCAGAGAAGGTGAGACGTCTTTTTATTTTACTGTCATTTAATATGTATGACCACGTGACGAAACGCATCGCAGCGTGTTTTACTGGGTGGGTTAGCACGCATGCTAACGGGCTAATGGAGCGCGAGTCCGAAACGTTAGCGCCGTCCACCAAACTACGCTCAAAATCTACCACGTTTTTTTATTTTTTGTGTTTTTTGTGAAATACGCGCATAGGAAATAAACTGTTTCTTGATCACGTGGGACTCCTTTCAGTCATCTGGGACATTCGGCTTATAAAGTGTCATCCAACGGCTAATTTAAACACCGTTTTCGCTATAATATATATATGCTAATTTAGTTAGCTCACATTTATTCTAATATGTTAACTGACGCAATATAGCGTTAGTAGTTTTGTATTTGACTTAAGAGTCGATCCATAATTACAAGTCATGACGTAGGCCAATGCGGCAAACAAAGACGCATTCATGTCTTAATGTTTTATTTCCAAGTGAGCTAATTTATCTTTTTTTATTTTATTGTCCAAAGGAGGAAAAAAGAAGCCGCTGAAGGCGCCCAAGAAAGCCTCCAAGGAAATGGATGAAGTAAGTTTACTCTCAGACTGTGCGAATATTTTCATTATCAGTTAATCAAACCACTGTGTGTGTGTGTGTGTGTGTGTGTGTTTCAGCACACCTTGTATATATTCTTTAAACCATTTGCATGTCCCTCAGTTGGTGTTTGCTTTCCATGATCTTCATTTTGAGCTGTTTTTAGATTCGTGTGTGTATTGATCTCTATGCACCACACCATCAAGGCACACTTCTTGTAAAAAGGTAAAATGTGTCTGCAGGATGATGTCGCCTTTCAGCAGAAGCAAAAGGCCGAGCAGAAGGCCATGGACGAGTTGAAGGCCAAAGCTTCAGGAAAAGGGCCGATGGGTAAGTTGAGAGTAATTTTGAGGTACTTTACTCGTGTAGTTCTACTTTATAGCCTCCTTCTACTCTACTACATGTGTTTGACAGCATTAGTTACTTTACAGATTGAGATTATTAATACAGAAGACAAATAACATAAATCTTGCTTTATTATTATACTCAGCCACCCAGCAATGTATATTTAATATATAATTGTTCAAATTAACTCTTCCAGCTGCAATATTTCTGCAATTCAAACTTTGAATGCATCATTTTTACTTTAAATTAATTGATAGTCTGTCTTTCAGTTATAAACGCATATGCAACATTATTTCATAGTCATATTAGCGGTTTTCTTACGCACACAAATGAAACAATTTTTCTTTTCCTCCTCCTCCAGGGAGCAGTGGCATCAAGAAATCTGGCAAGAAGTAAGAGCGTAATCCGCCGACGATGTTTTTCTGCTCCCCGGCTTCGCTTCCTGAGTCTTGAGATGCGCGTTTGCCGGCCGAGGAGACTCCAGTGTGTTACGCCCGAAACCTCCATCAAACTCCAACCTGCCCTGGTGTCCACCAGAGAAAATGAATTGAATAATTTCGTGAATTGGAGGTTTCCCGCTGTGACGTTTGTTGTTGGAAGCGGTCGCTCACACTGAACTAACATCTTCAAACACAGTTTAGAAATGAAGGTCCGTTTTGTCCATGTAAACCTTTAACCATCAGAAACCCCAAATCGCCCCCAAGCTTTCTTTTTTGTTGTCTTGAAAGGGGAGGAGAGAGATGCTAATAAAGTTTTTGTATTTACCACTTCTCATTTTATTTCTGTAATTGGAATGAAATCTAAACCATGGAGCGGTGTTTAAAATGACAGAAGTGATCAGCCGGTTCAGACCTCATTAAATAAATGTTTAGGTTGGTCACACAGCTTCAGTGACTACAGGTATACATCTGCATTTTGGTGGTTCTTAATTTAGAGAAATACATTTTTGTGAACTGTCACAACAGTTGCATCTAGAAGACAAACTTGAGTTAATGTGTTGTTTCAAAGGTATTTATACATTCAGTGCATCCTTGAGGCCTAACAAATGTTTCCCTCCTGATAACACATTTGCAAAGAAAGTATATTGAAACCTCCATTTGAGTTCATATATTCATATCGGCATTGAACAGACATGAAGAAATGTAAGAGGGTCAAAGCGAGAGGCTGAAAATCAGCCTCCATTTCCCCTCACGGATGAATGTCAACCCACGCCTCCTGGAGGCACTTGCTTTTTGGTAAGAAAAACCTTTTTCTGAGGCTCAATCCCCACCCTGACTCAGGGTTTGGTTCTGTCCCACGGTCACATAGTCGAGGGCTTGAGTCCTTTGATCCCTTTCCGTAAGTCAGCATTAGATGCCGACTGCCTCAGGGAATTATCCACAATTCATAGCAAACACGCAGTTCCAATGGAAGAACGGAGACGTAAACATAAATGTAAAGATGGAACAAAAGCACATGAATCAGGAATGCAAGCAGAAAATATATATTTACACATTTATGCAAACATTGCATTTTGTTGTTAAAGCCCTTTTGACACAAACTAGTAAAAACCTTGTTTCCTCAGATTATTTGAGGAAAGCCTGGAATAAAAAGTATGAAATAAATACCCACAATTGTACACCGTTTTTATGTAGTCATGTGATCTGTCCCATTCATATTTACGCCCTCACACTTAACCGCTCAACAGCTGGCGTCAGTGAGACCCTGAGGGTTCAGGGTTCAGGGTGGACATTGGGATTGGACCTATATCTCCTGGCACATTAACACTAGTTTGGAACACACAGCTCGTCTGACGAACAGGAGTAGGATGATCATTTTGGGATTTCTGGACGCCTTGTGGCACGTTGCCGCCGCTTAACGGGTCGGGAAACGATCAAACGACACTTTTGGGGCGGCGGCGGCGTGAACGGGACCGTGTGAGTAATGGAGTCTGTTTGACGCTCCAAATAAACCAGCATGCAGTCAGAGTAAAGTTGTGGCTGGACCTCATTCTCAGGTGACCTTGGTTCTACGTTTGGCGCCCAAAACCTGGCGGGTCACACTTAGTTCGCGCCGAGTCAATTCCGTAGAAGAATTAGTCAAAAACAATAGCCAGTTAACATTTATTTCAACAACATAGACAACTTTGATTCAGTCAAAACACTTCCTGAAGAGAGGTAGAATCGGGTGGTTCTGCGGGTGACGGGGGTTTGGGGAGGAGCTTATTGTTCCATCGGGTGTTTGGGCTTCCCGAGTTTAGAGTTCATGGTGTCCATCTTCAGCCGCAGCATCTGGATCTCCAGGCCGAGCTTCTCCCGCTCCAGCAGCAGGTTTCCTCTCTTCAGCTCCAGCAGATCCTCCACCTCGAGCCGCGGCGCCGGCGGAGGCAGCGGCCGTTTCAGATCTGCAGTGAGGGGAAAATACAAAACTGCATAATCCACCGAGTCCTGCAGATGTTTGGGGGGCAAATATTCACCATCTGGCAGTGATCCATTCCACTCTTCAAAGTAAAAGGCTACACATACGCCCTCCAGCACCTCTAAAGATAGTTCATTACATTTTGTTTTATTTAAGCCGAACAAACAAAAACCTTGTTAAAAAGCAAATTTCTCGTTTTTACATCTCAACACCGCCTCAGTAGCTGAAAAAAAAAAGGATTCCTTATTAAGATGGTACTGGAACCAGAAACCAGAGGGAATAGATCTTATATTTTCTATTCCGTATCTCTACACGGTATTTATCTAATAAATATGAAACGCGGTTCTCCAAATGACTGAACCATGTGATGACAATTCATTGGTCAGTCGTCTCGAGAAGTTAGAAAATGCTGTTTAATAAGTAAAAAAAAAAAAAAAACACTAATAATAAATGACAACTTTATTTATAATCGCATCTTTAAAAATAGATGCACAAAGCAGCAACAGTGAGTCCCAACAAATAAAACTACGGTAACATTTAAACCCCGATGACACAGAACGATAAAACCAACAGATACGGGAAAAATAAATGTATTAAAATAAAATGATAACAACAATAAAATAAAGCAGTAAAGCAACGAGGTCACATGACCCAGATGTGATCTAAAGGCGATCAGTAAAATCTGATTTACTCTTCAGCTCGTGTTGCAAAAAACACAACCATCGTTTTACCATGAACTAAATATATATTGTACACTTATTGCTAGTAGTAGTAGATAATAAGTACAAGTATAATCATGCTGTTACCATTGTCATTGTCGCCGTTTGCTTTGCTAGTCGTGGACTTCAGCTCCACCTCCACAGGGTAATGGTCGCTCACCTTCAGCGTCTGAAAAACATATATATTTTTTTTTAATTGCGTAGTAAAAAAGCATTTTCTTGCTCCCCAGAAGATCAATCCACCGTGTAGAGAGTACTGCATGTACACCACAATGTGTTGGCGGTCAGAACGGAATAGACGTGGAGACAAGAGACCCTGACCTGCTCCTCGCTGAGTCCGTACGCCGTCTGGAAGTTGAAGGTTTTGGCAGAGTTTGGGACGATCGCCTGCAGCATGTCGTCTCCGTACACCACGATCCTGCAGAGAGGACACGCTCACTCACGTTACCCAAGTTACACTTTAGGTTATACTCTACGCGCCAATGGGAACTCGTCTTGGAGCCGCCATTATAGATACAACAGAAACAGTTAGATACGTAAATACAAAAAAAAAAAAAGTGAACACGTCAATCTCAATCCCCAAACTGTAACACAAAGCAAACAAACAAAACATGGAGGCAAACATTTAAAAACACAACATTGGAAAATAAGACATTTTGTAGTTTTTTCCCCCCCCCAGGCAATTTAAATTAATTGTTTGACAGTTTTGGGAAAAAACTATTTTGCTGAAACTTAAATGAGAAGATAAATCTCATATCTGTCCGTTGTATATTTGAGTTAGCTTAGCATAAAGGCTGGTAACAGGAGGAAATAGCTAGCCTGGCTGTTTTCAACTGTTTCTACTCTTTATGCTAAAGCTAAGCGCTCCAAGTAACTTAACGCAGTATTACATTTGTTTTGGTACCCGTGTTTGTGTACCCGTGTGTTTCTACGTGTTTGTGTGTACCTGTGTGTTTGCCATGTATTTGTAGGTGTGTGCATACGTGTGTGTACACCATGTATTTGTACCTGTGTTTCTGTATGTGTACCTGTGTGTTTCTACACGTGTGTGTTTGCCATGTATTTATAGGCGTGTGTATACCTGTCGTATGTGTGGTCGTTGCGGACGCTGGCCGTGGTGTCGACGTCGTCTCCGATCAGCCAGTGGAAGTTCTTGTCGCTACGGATACGGATGCCCTTCATCTCTTTCTTGGAGACGTACGAGCCGTCCGCATTGAAGTCTCCGAGGATCATCACGTTCTGGAGGACGAGACCAAAGTCAAACCAAATCCGGGCCGCTGTGTATATATTAATATATTGATCAGGCGTCCTCACGTCCGTCTTCCACTTCTCCTTCACGTGCTGGAAGACGTCGTAGAGCTCGTCCAACTCCTTCTCCGAGTCGTCTGGTTTGGTGTGAACCGGGATCATCACCAGGTCCTTCAGCACTGTGGAGGACGCAGAGCAGCAGAGTCACACCAGAACTTAAACCTGAACCACGGAGTCTGGTCACAACGTGGAGAGAACATACGCAACACCCTGATGAGGAAGGAGACCGTTGCTTCCTCATCGGCATCCTTTAATATCTCATTTTAAGTTCCTTTACATTTAGAGGACTTTTACCTTAACAAACAGTGACACTCAAGGATGGAGAGCTACCGTACTTTTCGGGTTATAAGCCGCTACTACCTTCGGTCAGTGTCCCCGTTAGCTCCCCGCTGTAGCCAACTGGGGCTCCTGCTAGCGCTCCGTCACTTCCCCGCTAACTTCCGCTAGCTCCCTGAAAACCACTGAAGGTAGCGGGACCAGGCTCGACACCCGACTTGGGCAGAGGGGACGCGGGCAGTAGCAGCAGCAGCGGCCGGTAGCAGCAGAAGCGCTAGCTAGCAGCGCTAGCTAGCAGCGCTACTAGCTTGCTACAGCGGGGACACTGATCAGCCGTAGGAGCGGCTTGTAACCCGAAAAGTACGGTACTCTTTTAACGTATTAGTCTCTCACGTGTTGAATGAATGAATGTATACTTTATTAATCCCCAAGGGGAAATTTGGTGTCGCGTAGCAGCAATTTAGACAGAAAATAAGACATCAAAACAGCAGGGATGAAAGATAGACAATAATAATACTAATAAAAATAAAATAAAAAGAGCTGCGATGAAAAAAGAAAAAAGAACAGAGTATTAATTTAGGAGTTAAATTAAACTTAAACAGTAGAAGTGCAAAAGTGCAAGTATGTATGTGTATATTAAGTGTGTGAGGTGTAAATAAACAAACAATAGGCGAGTGCAAAAATGCAAGTTATGTATGTAATATGTGAAGTGTAGATAAACATAAACATGTACCTGTATTGAGGCATCTGAAGCGCAGGATGTAGGGATCTCTAGCGAAAACGTCTACGCCCTCGTCCACCAGGTCATCGAACTGATAGGAGCCCACCAAGTCCACCAAGTCATCCCTACACACACACACACACACACACACACATTACTTCAGAATGATCAATATCCATCAGCTGCTGCTGCTTTAAAGGCTGAACGTAAAGCTAATCAAGAGATGTCCGTTCACCGCGTGTGAAGACATGAATGTCTTTGACTGAACGGCTCTAAACTCGCTCTGTCGGCTGCAGGTGAACTCACCTGTACAAGAACATGAACTGCTCCTTGTAGCGCGTTCGGCCCAGACGGCTGCTGATCTTCAGGGTGTAGTGGTGCTCCCTGTTGGCGCTAGACACACACACACACACACACACACACACAGAGATGTTAACACTGCATGTCTCCTTAGACGTAGCGTTGAAGTTTGATGAAACATCTTTACTTTTCTGTCTCTGCTTGGCCTCATGTCACACGTGTTGACAGAAATTATAATTAAAATCTAACATGTTACGCACACCAAAGCGATAAAATACACAGAGCTGGCACTCACTTGTTGAGGGCGTCCAGGAGGGTTTGAACAGACTCTCCACTGATGTCCACCACCTCCAGGATCACAATGATGTCATAACGAGACACGACCTGGTGGGGGAGGGGTCATAGTTCCAGCTTCAGTAAATAGAAGTCTGAAGTCTTGATCCGGATCGGTTCACACAACCCACACTGAACATAATGTAAAGAATAATGTAATATGCAGATTTTTTTTCCACTTCATTTATAACTTTAGTTTGGTTTTCCATAAGGAATCATTCCTGAATGGCTTTAATTGGAGCAGGTGATAGTGGGGTAAGTCCATTCAAGTGTGTGTGTGTGTGTGTTTTACCTTAACCAGGATATTGAGGACATCCGGGTCCGACACTTTGTTTTTCCCAAACTTCTGGATGTTAAACGATGCGATTATCATGGTGGCTGCAGGAGAATGAATAGAGAGGGACAGACAGGAAGAGAAGGGACATATTATTACCAACCCTAAACCCCAAAAGGGCAACGGGGATGGAAACCAAAAGCATAGAGACATGAGGGAACGATCAAGGGTGAGTTTTAATGTCCAAAATAAACAACACCACCAGAGCTGAGAAGTCCAGAAAGAAGTCCAAAGAACTCAGGATCAAGTCATTCAGAAAGAAGAGGATATTTAACACACACAACATACCGGCAGCAGACAAAGCAACACGGACACCTGAGACACCTGAGGTTTAAATGCACTGAGCTGCAGGCGATTAGACACAGGGGATTAAATTAGGGGGCGGGGCCAACAATCACAACAGCTGATTGTTTAGTTTAGGAGGACAGATTCAGAATAAAGCAGAAACTAAATGAACAAAGACTGACCAAATTAATGAATCAAGACAATACATGGCATATTCTTTCATCTCCCTTTTCTGTTTTTTTTATGTTTTTTTTGCTAAAAACAAATCTATGTTAACAGCTTTAAAGTGAATGAATCGGCTGCTTCCTGATCAAATGCACGACGAGCTCCTAAAGTATGATGCATTATTATAAATTAAACGTTCAAAAAAGGGCATTAGTTATTTAACTTCACACCACCTTCACTGGCTGAATTTAATTTGCAGACTACTTTTACTTTGTATTTTTTTTTTTAAGTAAAAGTGTATTCTTGTCAGCACCAGTGATAATCCACACAATGCTGAAAGTGGTGTACAGCATAAAGAACAATATACTAGAAATATAATATTTATTTAGGTAATTATTTATTAAATACTAAGAAATATATTTACTAATGGTAATTATTTATTTTATTTATTTATATACTAAGAAATATATTTATTGACATAATTATTTATAATAATACTATTTTAAGGCAAAGGCTGGACAAAGTTATATTATGATAATATATAACTATATTTTTATAATATTATGACAGTAAGTTGATATTTAATTTAATTTCCGTGTCCTAAAACCTCTGATAATGAGTTATTATATTATTTGAATGAACATTTCTCTTGTGATTTAATAATAATTTAATTGTAATAATAATAATATGATTTTTCTCTCAAAATTTATGACAATTCTCATAATTTATTAACTTTTTCTTGCATAAAAAAGAAAAACAATTATCAAAGCATTATGACTTTATTTTCTATAATAGTCTAGTGATTTTTTTTAACTAAAAATACTAATATTCAGAGTACTGTGGGACTAAGAGAATAATCCCTTTTTATCAACTTTCTATACACTTTATATGACAGGATTATGAGCTCAATTTCCATTTAAACTTAATTAATCTTATATATATATATTATTTATTTTTTGTTTGTTTGTTGACAACTTCACCGATCAGGCATCAGCAGCGTTGTGTAACAGCAGCCGGGGGACAGTGTCTCATTAAAGGAATATACCGTGATGTAAAAGCAGCGTAATGAATGGTGCTGACTTGTAATCACTGCTGTCAGTCAAAGAGGACGAAGCTCTTTTAGTCGGTCACACACACCGCTGGCAGCAGGCGGCACACATGTACCTGTTATTATGTAAGTATGTTATTATGAGCTGTGTGAGTCATCGTAGGAGACACCGACTGCAGCGGGAACTGTAGAGTACTTTACCAAGTATGTTTATGTCTCTGCAGCCATGACCCATTCTACAGGTGTGTAGCTGCAACACCGACTCGTAGCAGTTTGTGAAATAGTCGTGACATTTTTTATTTGAGTGAGTTGCGTACACGCAAGACAAATGTTATATATTTTTTCGAGTTTCTCAGCAGGAAAACAAAAGAGTTTCAAGCACAGACAGAAGTGGACGTAGTCGCTGTGACGTCACCCGTCGGTTACGTTTGGAATTTGAGTTTGTCTTTTTGGCCGTCGCCATCTTTGTTTTTGTTCTACCAATCCAGAATTGAATCCTCTTTTTCTAAACCCCAAAAAACTCTTCTCTATTTTTTCCAACCTCCTTCACCCCCCTGGTCCCTCTTCTCCTTCCACCAAGCCACTCTGTTACTACTTCTATACAACCAGAGGAGTCGGCCCTGGTGGTCAGTAGAGAGAATGTAGCTTTAACACATGAAGCATAGACTTCTATACAACCAGAGGAGTCGGCCCTGGTGGTCAGTAGAGAGAATGTAGCTTTAACACATGAAGCATAGACTTCTATACAACCAGAGGAGTCGGCCCTGGTGGTCAGTAGAGAGAATGTAGCTTTAACACATGAAGCATAGACTTCTATACAACCAGAGGAGTCGCCCCCTGGTGGTCAGGAGAGAGAATGCAGCTTTAACACATGAAGCATAGACTTCTATACAACCAGAGGAGTCGCCCCCTGGTGGTCAGGAGAGAGAATGCAGCTTTAACACATGAAGCATAGACTTCTATACAACCAGAGGAGTCGCCCCCTGGTGGTCAGGAGAGAGAATGCAGCTTTAACACATGAAGCATAGACTTCTATACAACCAGAGGAGTCGCCCCATGGTGGTCAGGAGAGAGAATGCAAGTTTATACATGTAATTCTGTCACTATTCCATGAAATGAAGCTGGTAGTTTAGATCAAAAGGAAGGTTGAGTGTGAAGATGGATGATGATCTATATATTTAACTATAATGAACCCGTAATTATCTTAGCTGATTCATTGAATACAATGACCCTGTAAATCAGTGTGCTTTCATTATTTTTTTATGACTATTCTCAGGAAGTCCGGTAATAAATGGATCTACTCAGATAAGAATAACAAACAGAAGATGGATACAATAAGAGAAACGTCAACAATGCTGAACAGATTGGAAGAAAATTACATTTAATAATTTAAGACACAAAAAAACAAGTTAAAGACGTTCGGTGTTTGACTTGTTTCACTCAGAGAAACAAGTTAACTGTCGACAAACAACTCATCGTTGTGGTGTGACACAGGTGATGTGACTTTAATGTAATGTGATTTAAATTCCTGTGAGCTGTTGTGGAGGTTGTCCAACTTGTCCTGCGGCAATACACACACACACACCACACACACACACCACACACACACACACACACACACACACACACACACACACACACACACACACACACACACACACACACACACACACACACACACACACACTCCTTTGCGTCCTGTTGGTTAGTTTATTCTCGATAAGATCATCAAGAAAACACCAGCCATGTTTTCAGCTTTGTGACGATGTGTTTTCCTGCTGATCCAAGAGGCTTTTTAAAGAGTTTGATTAGTTTAACAAGTCGGAGGATTTCCTCAACACTGAAAGGAAACACTTCATCCTTCACTTCACCACAAACATTCACTTCTCTGTTGTTTGTACCAGACAGGAAGGAGACACTTTTAATCTGAAAAGTCACTAAAAGCTGTCCAGTAAAGCAGCTTGAGCTTGTACTTCAGTAAAGTATTTTTAATGTACAATTCATCCATCAGACACTACATTTCACAATACTTTTTCATGTTTGTTTTTTTTACTGCGTATGCTTGTTTATCTTTACTTCAGTCGGGTTTTACTTGTGCGTGTGCCAGTTGTTCCGTTGTAGTTTTAATGTGTTAAATTTAGGATTTGAGTAAAAACACAAAGCCAAGTAAAGTCCCAGTTCCTCGACTGTGATACTTCCACCTGTTGATGTTGTTTCATTCTCTAAAAGACCTGCAAAGTACTCAGGAAAGTTGCTTCTCACCTGCTGGAGGATCCGATCACTGTATTCCCAGTAAGGATTAAAAAAAGAGGAGAAAGAGGAGGACAGAAACCCGGTGGGCTTCACGGTGAAGAGCTCTTGTAAAGTCACTGCAGAGGGGAGTAAAGCATTGTGTGTAGTGGTGACCTCCGGCAACGGGATTGGCCGAAAGCCAACCAATAGGAGGAGCTGGAGAGAGAGAGAGAGAGAGAGAGAGAGAGAGAGAGAGAGAGAGAGAGAGAGAGAGAGAGAGAGAGAGAGAGAGAGAGAGAGAGAGAGAGAGAGAGAGAGAGAGAATTTCATCTGGTCTTTATTATCTGTAAAAAACACATAAAATAAACCATAACTAAAATGCACTAAAATGTGTGTGTGACAGGATGTGTGTCTTGTTGTTGTGGGTCAGCAGAGATCTGACACCATGGACCCACAAAGCAGCGACACACGAGGAAGTGGTTACACCCCGAAATACACTTTATATTCAGCGTGATGAGATTAATGTTGTGTTTTACTGACAAAAAACTCTCGGCTTGAGGGGTTTTATTTTTTTCGAAGAAAAAAATATGTGTGAAATGTTTATGTGTATATATATATATATATATATATATATATATATAAAGTTACTTCTAAAACCCAAACTGTGCTCAATCAGTTTACGGTGAAAGGACAAGCTCTCTTCTAACACTAACATATAAATATATATATATATATATATATATATATATGTTCATACATATACATAGATAGAGAATTTATTCTGTATTTCATTGATTTTTACATGTTTTAAACCCTGTGATATTTAGTTTATTATCAGCTTGCTATTTAAAAAAGATGATCTCACAAACCAGCTAATGATTTCTCTTATTTTTTTACTTGATGAAGGACTTTATTACATTGACAATTTATTCTAAATGTTTATTACATAATACAAATTCTTGAATGGTTAACATTTCTTACAAAAAAGTTGTTGTGATCACTAATTGTTTGTGACAAAAAAAGAAGACTCCTATACGGGATGCTTTTCATATTGTTTTTACTCTGCATGTCTTGTCGTGACCCGCGTCCTGTGATGGTGGGAGGCAGATACGGTTTCACGTGTGTTTGTTTTACATTGAACTCAGAGACACAAGACACAACTCGTCGTGTTTTCTCAGCGCTCGTAAGGTATGTGAACACAATGAGACTCCTCTGCCTTAGCCTTCTCCTTGTGTTAGCTTTCTGTTAGCATCTCTTGTGTTAACTTTCTGTTAGCATCTTTTGTGTTAACTTTCTGTTAGCATCTCTAGTGTTAACTTTCTGTTAGCATCTTTTGTGTTAACTTTCTGTTAGCATCTCCTGTGTTAACTTTCTGTTAGCATTTATTGTGTTAACTTTCTGTTAGCATCTCTTGTGTTAACCTTCTGTTAGCATCTCTTGTGTTAGCTTTCTGTTACCGTCTCTTGTGTTAACTTTCTGTTAGCATCTCTTGTGTTAACTTTCTGTTAGCATCTCTTGTGTTAACTTTCTGTTAGAATCTCTTGTGTTATCTTTCTGTCACCATCTCTTGTGTTAGCTTTATTTTAGCATCTCTTGTGTTAACTTTCTGTTAGCATCTCTTGTGTTAACTTTCTGTTAGCATCTCTTGTGTTAACTTTCTGTTAGCATCTCTTGTGTTAACTTTCTGTTAGCATCTCTTGTGTTAGCTTTCTGTTACCATCTCTTGTGTTAGCTTGATGTTGCCATCTCTTGTGATAGCTTTCTGTTACCATCTCTTGTGTTAGCTTTCTGTTAGCATCTCTTGTGTCAGCTTTCTGTTACCATCTCTTGTGTTAACGGGTCGGTTTTGACCCATGTCTTAAATCTGCTGTAAAATACACTAAAAACAATTATCTATCATCCAATTTGTTTCTCATCTCTTGGTTACCTTGTTAGGCTTCCTTATCCATGACAATATTGTTGTATGTTTTCATATTTTTGGTGTGGGCCTCTGGGCCTTTTCTTTGTCAGGATACCCCTCGATTTCAATTAAAATGAACCTCAAGAGAATCATATAAATAAATAAATAAAAGTTTGTTGTGTTACCTGACTATTACTGAGGGGTATTAGAACACATCTGATAAATACATGTGTTGTATTTATTTTTTCATTTTAATATTATTAACTATAGTAACATCTATGGTGTTACGGGTCAATTTCGACCCATGTATATTTACTTCAAGAAAAAGGCTAAAATGTATTTTTATCTGCATTATAACTTGAATACAAACACAACATGAAAAGCAGAACACATCATAACACAACATAAAGATTTGCAAGGACAAACAACAACCAATCAAGCAAATCTTATTTTTATAACTGGGTCAAAACCGACCCTAACAATACAAAGGTCATCATTTCAGAGCATTTTATAGTTTAGTGAAAAAAAAAGTTTTGTTTCATTTTGTTGAAATAGAGGTTCCTGACTAAGTCAAAAAGCCTTGATGCAATAAACACATTTACGTGGTTCTTTTATACATTTAAAAACCTAAAACGGGTCGGTGCCGACCCGAACACAAGAGGAAGGCTAAAGTGAAACCTTGTCTCTCCTCTCCTGTCTGCAAGGAGCTCTTTAGAGATCCTGTCATGCAGCCACATGAAACTCACTGAAAAAGCACCACAAAAAAAAGGCTCCAAGCCGATGGGGTTAATAATCATCCAGTGCTGAGTAAAGGAAGCTCATGCCTGTTTCACACATAACGGTCCAGACACAGATTGCTCCACCTCCAACCGACTGAACCAGGAAACAGACCAGGAAGTGACACGCTCTGACAATAATAATCTCTTTCAGAACCCACAGCTCCAGATGAGCGAGACTTTGTGCTGCAGGACTTTCTGTGAGCACCGCCAGCTGCTGACTTCATCCACGGACTGGGAATACGAGGAGAGGGAGAAACAACTCAAAGTGAAAGTAACTCTTGTTATCGTGTGTCAATTATTGGATGCCTGGAAGAACTCAGTTCGACAACTTCTCTCGTTCTCTAAATTTATTTACTAAATGATCACACGCAAAGTAGTAAGCGCTGCAATTGCAAAAGCAGTGAGTGGTACAGCCAACACGCAGGTTGGGCAAAGAACAACTGCCCCACCACGGAAGTGGGGCCTTTCATACACAGTTTATCGTCACAGGTTCGTCTCGCCTCGTCCTAACATCTGATTCGCTCTGTCCGGTCCAGAGGAGGAGAATCCCGTGTTCTCATCTTTTCTCACAAGACTGGAACGTGCAACGACCAGTCTGCTTCCAGAATGTCAATAAACTGATAAACAGTTGTGGGTGTTGAAGTGCGCAGGCGTGTGACTAACTTCCCTTGAGAACTGGACATTTCATAGACACAACAGCTGCTTAGCTGTGTTATACTGACCTCGCTAACCTGAACTTTAATAGACATGAAGAGTAATACAATGAAGAATATCTACAGAATATAAGGATTTATATTATCACTCTCTAGAGGAGGAAAGGAGCACCCGGTGGGCCAACTTCCTGTTCAGCTTTCTGGCTGCTGCGTCACTCTGAGGGAAAATGTCTCTCAGATCAGCGGAGGATCTCTCCTGTTCTGTCTGCTGTGACGTCTTTAGAGATCCTGTTGTTCTGTCATGTAGCCACAGCTTCTGTAAAGACTGTCTGAAGAGATGGTGGAGAGAGAAACCAACTCAGGAGTGTCCAGTTTGTAAGAGAAGATCTTCAAGGTCACAACCACCTTGTAACCTGGCGTTAAAGAACCTGTGTGAGTCCTTCTTACTAGAGAGAGACCAGAGAGCTCCAGAGACTCTCTGCAGTCTGCACTCTGAGAAACTCAAACTCTTCTGTCTGGACCATCAGCAGCCAGTGTGTCACATCTGCAGAGACTCAGAGAAACACACCGACCACAGATTCAGACCCATCGATGAAGCTGCTGCACAACTCAGGAAGAAGCTTCAGGAAACTCTGGAGCCCTTAAAGGAGAAGTTAAAGATCTTTAAACAAGTTAAAGTGAAGTCTGATCAAACAGCAAAACACATGAAGATCCAGGCCCGACGCACAGAGAGGCAGATTCAGGATCAGTTTAGGAAGCTTCACCAGTTTCTAGAGGAGGAAGAGGAGGCCAGGATGGCTGCACTGAGGGAGGAAGAGGAGCAGAAGAGTCAGATGATGAAGGAGAAGATGGAGGCTCTGAGCAGAGAGATAGCAGCTCTTTCAGACACAGTCAGAGCCACAGAGGACGAGCTGAGAGCTGAAGACGTCTCGTTCCTCAACAACTACAAGGCTGCAGTGGAACGAGTCCAGCAGCGCCCCCTGCTGGAGGATCCACAGCTGCTCTCAGGAGCTCTGATAGACGAGGCCAAACACCTGGGCAACCTGACCTTCAACATCTGGAACAAGATGAAGGACCTGGTCTCCTACACTCCTGTGGTTCTGGACCCAAACACTGCTCATCCAGGACTCATCCTGTCTGAAGATCTGACCAGTGTGAGAGGAGGAGAGGAACAGAAGCTTCCTGATAATCCAGAGAGGTTTGATGATAACCGGTCTGTTCTGGGCTCTGAGGGATTTAACTCTGGGACTCACAGCTGGGATGTCGAGGTAGGAGACAGTACAGACTGGTCACTGGGTGTGTTAGCAGAGTCTGTCCAGAGGAAGGGATACATACAGTCTGGATTATGGAATATAGGGTTCTATGGAGATGAATACTTATCACTGTCACCACCAGCTCCATTCACTGCTCTCGTCGTGCAGAAGAATCCTCAGAGGATCAGAGTGAATCTGGACTGGAACAGAGGAAAGCTGTCGTTCTCTGATCCTGATACTAACACACACATACACACCTTCACACACACTTTCACTGAGAAGATGTTTCCATACTTTAACACTTGGAATAAACTCCCACTGAAGATAGTACAGGGCCAGATCTATGTCACAAAATAAAAGCCGTACTTAGAATGATTAATATATTTAATATTATATTTAATATTTCCCAAATTCAATAGAATCAATATCACTCAGCGTTACATGTGTTCTCAAAATCATTATCATCCTGGTGAAGTTGTGTTTCACATGTTCACATGTTTTTATCATTTAAACGCTTCATATGAAAAGTAACTGAGTCAGATAAATGTGGTGTAAAAGTACAAGAAGTATAAAGTATCTGAAATACTCACCTGTGTGATCTGGTGAATGTACTCAGTACATTTTCCTTCACTTTGGGTACAAAATAGAATGAAAACACTTTTTTATTGTATGTCAGAATTGCTGCTTGTCGCTAAATTTTGATTTAAAATGTACAGATTGAACCAGTCAGTTTGCTGTTATTGCATCATATAACCACATGAGGGCGCACTACACTTTTTATTCATTCTAACGGATATAAAAGCCTTTCCGTGTTATTGAAATGTCACAACATCAAAACTGCATTTTGTTGTCAAAGTAGTATAATATATATATATATATATATATATATATATATATATATATATATATATATATATATATATGTATATATGTATGTATTATTATATAAACATGTTTTAGTCTAATGGGATCAAAACAGAGGATGGCTGCCTCCAAAACTCCTTCTCTTCTCATTATTAATTCTGTAACATTGTTTAAATGAATTAAAATTATATAAAATAAATTATGTGCCATGTTTGTTAAATTGGGCCAAGATCTTAAAGCAGCAACTTTGAACAATCAATCTTTCTGTCAGAAAGCAAGTTTCATTTCCTTTCAAAATGTGTGTGTGTGTGTGTGTGTGTGTGTGTGTGTGTGTGTGTGTCAGAATAAGTCAGTGAGTCTTATAAGAAGTCTTGATCTGTTCAGCAACATAGGAAATCCCGTCTTTTCCTCACAGCTCCTCATCTGTGAGACCGAGAAGTCGACTGGTGAGTAAAACAAGTTTTCCGCAGCATTCAATATTTGTTTACTTATTAAAACAACATAACACAACTCAAACATTACATAATGTAAATATTAACTTAACTAAATTATCACTGTGACGGATTATCTCTCTGCAGCAAAGTTCAAAACTCTATATTGTGAAAATGTATGGCATTATTTCAATAAATAAATTGTTTATTGCTTTTCCTATTTCTATTGCACCTTTCTCTATTTTTTCCAATCTTACGGTATTTTTAGACGTTGATTTCAAGTTTGTATCCTGATCTTTTTTGTGTCTTTATTTGTTATATAACGTCCCCCGAAATGACCCACTCTGATAGCAAAAAGAACAGAAAGTGGTGGCTTTTCATGTTGTATCTATTCCGTTTACTGTTTAATTATATTCTGTTAATATCACAATATGAACACATTTTAGTTTTCTACACTTTTCATTTAATTATTGTGGAAATATATTTTATATTTTGACATGTTTCTAAAACCCAGAATTTCCAGGACAAAGTGTATTAAAAACCAGTAATTTAACTTTTTGTGAAGTTTCTCCTTCTTATCTCTCTCTTGTGTTTTGTCGTCCATCGCCTTCTCCATTTTCTAAACATCATTTTTAATTCCAGGATTTTGGACCATGGGAGGTTATTATGGGATGGCGGTTCTGGTGGGCGTGGCTTTGCTCCTGAAGACCGGTCAATGCGATGCGAGCTGCCAAGGGACGGACGGCCAGCCGGGAGTGTCAGGAGCTCCGGGCAGAGACGGATATCCTGGAGCGAAGGGAGAGAAAGGAGAGCCAGGTAACAGAGACGGCTTTATGAAGTTTCTATTCCCATTTACTGATACTGAGGCAAAGAACAAGGGGAATTAATCATCACTGTCAAAGTATGTTAACGCTGTGTTCACAACTTGTTTCTGCTGCCCCCAACTGGCCAAGAAAAAATCTAGTTTTGCAGGTTCAATCATTATAATTATAATAATAACTTTATTCATATAGTGCCTTTTTAAAACAGAGTTTCTAAGGTGCTTTGACACAAACAAAGTGAAAGTGAGGCAATAAAACAACAAAAGCAAGACAAACTAAAGGGTAACATTAAAGCCGGTGAAAATGAGTTGTAAGAAGTGATTCAAAAGAGTTTCATTCATCTGTTTGTCTCCAGCTGTGATGGCCGGCGGTCCGGTGGACAACGACGTCCTGATGAGGCTGAAGGGGGAGCCGGGGAATCGAGGCCCTCCGGGGGTCATGGGTCCCACAGGTTTCCGGGGACATCTGGGAAGAGCGGGGGAGCCCGGAGTGCATGGTCGCCCCGGCCCCGACGGGAAGAGCATCGGCCACGGTAATGACACGACTTACAGTTTATATCATGCTAACTCTTATATGGTAAAAACACACATATCTGATGAAGTATATGAAAAGGCAAAATGGGAGTTATCTCAGTTTGCTGGAACTGTAAAACAGTAACATTTAAATTAAATACTACTGACATTTTAAAAGTCAGTAGTCTTTATTGATGGTTGAGGACAGACATTGTGATTTTAGGCAGAATAGAAATATACACAACAGATGGTTTGTGACAGAATTTCAGTCACGGATGCATTGTTCATTCATGCTGCTGATTCGTCCCAGTGGCCACTTGTGGTACTGCAAAAAACAACAACATTGTGGGGACTCACCTCCTTTTGGGGACCTGTAATTTAAACTATTACATTTTAGGGTAAAGTCTTGGTTTGATGTTAAGGTAACGGTTAAACGGTTAGTGTAAGTCTCCAATAAATTAATGTAAGTATATGTCCCCGTAAGTCACGTTAACACGTGTGTGTCTGTGTGTGTGTGTTTTCTTCCAGGAGGACAGCACTCCCCTCAGCAGGGCCGTTCAGCCTTCTCAGTGATCCGGACTGATAACAGTTATCCTCGCGTCGGCCAGGTTCAGCCCGTCGTCCATCGCACCTCTCTGTCTCTCTGCTGTTTACTCTTGAAACCTTTTTAAATCTGCAAAATGTCTACAAATAAAACGTTTATGTCCTTCTTTGATGTCTGCTGGAGTAAAAGTTATAGGATACAGATAAGGTCTGATCAATCCCAATCATAAACTCTTTAAAATAAAGTAATTAAAATAAGCTCCAACTTTGCCAGCTGCAACATTTAAGTGACGACATTAATGCACCAATAATTAAAATACGATATTATAACATATGTTATTCTGAAATCGCTCAATTAAATGATGAGTACTTCTCCATTTTAAAGGCAGAACTTTTACTATACTGTAAAAGAGTATTTCTACACTTTTACTTCAGTAAACATTTAAGTACTTATTCCCCTGAGAGTAGCATGTCTTTCTAAATATTGTGTCCGTGTTAGTCTGGATAATCCACAGAGATCTTTGTCAACAGTTTTCAATACAAGAACATACTATTTTCCCTTCTTTTTCCCCTTTACATTTGTATGTTTGTATCAACTCATTATTTATCCTTAACTGTTCTTAATGTGTGTGTGTGTGTGTGTGTGTGTGTGTGTGTGTGTGTGTGTATGTGTGTGTGTGTGTGTGTGTGTGTGTGTGTGTGTGTGTACCAGGTAGTAACCTACCAGAGTGCCGTGGTCAACACACTTCAGGACTTTAACTTAGCCACAGGGCACTTCGTCTGCAGAGTACCTGGAGTGTATTACTTCACCTTCCACTCTGCGGCCAAGGTAACACGCTGCTGCTGGACTTCTTTATGAGCGTACATGCTTTTGTAAACTATGTGACGGATCAGAAATGCATTTTTTAAAGGTACAAAGTCAAGGTACTTACTTGTACTTACCCTTCCTGTCCAGTGACAATTCAATAAAGGTTGCATTGAATAGTTTTGTCTGATAAACTGAAGGATGAAGTGTTCCTTTATGTGTGGAGAAAAGTCTTAAGCTAATTAAGTAATTAAAAAGCCTCAGCATGTTTAGATTAATTGTATATTAAACTATCCAACAGTATATTAAACACATCTGCAGTAGTTAATGCAACGTAGACAGGGAAACATTTTCTGCACAATCAGTACTTTTCCTTTTCATACTTTAACCTAAATTGGGTTTTGAATGCAGGACTTTTACTTGTAGTGGAGTACTTCTACACTGTGCTATTAATACTTTTAAGTAATATGAACACCGCTGGTAATCTGCACCTACAGATATCTCCGTTGTCAAACTGCATTTCATGTGTTGTGTGTGTTGTGTGTGTTCAGGTCAGCGTGTGTCTGCGTATCGCCAGCAACGCTCTGACAGACAAACTGGGATTCTGTGATTACAACCGGAACAGCGATCAGGTCAGTGTGAGCGCCACGCAGCCAGAGAAACGTCTTTAAAACCATTTCCTCTTTTTCTTTAAATTTCATGTTGTCCGGGAAGTTTATTTTTGAAAAGGTAAGGTAAGGATATTTATAGTCATTGTAAAAACATACAACACAATTAAGTCAGTACAGCAGTAACAGGTATTATAAAAACATTAAAACAGGACATTCTAATTTAAAACAAGACATTTTAAAATAAATAAAACATAAAACACAGGCATCAATGGCTTAAAAAGTGAAAAAGTGTTGTGTTATTGTCTATTTTTGATTTAAAAAAGACACCATGGATGACACCGTGGATGTAAAAAAAAAGACACTATGTAAAAAGACACCATGGATGTAACGAGCCGATATTGACAAAACTGACGCAATTTGAACGGGAATTGAACTCGCTGACAGGCACCAATCTTCTCACTGATGGAGTCATATAGAGGCGTTAGGTATTAGCTTGACACAGTTTCATAACCAGTTAACAACGTCTTGCGTGGTGTTTTCCAGGTGCTGTCGGGCGGCGTGGTCTTAACGCTGACAGCCGGACAGAAGGTCTGGCTGGAGTCCTTCAAGGACAATCAGAGAGACTTTGAAACACGAGACACCAATGAGAAACGGATCATCTTCAGCGGCTTCCTGCTCTTCTGAAACCCAGAATGAAGTCTAAAGTGTCTAAAAAAACCTTTAGCATCCACAAATTTAAGTTCACGGTTTTTCAAAAGCTGTTTTCAACGGAGACATTCACCTCAACACAGTATCATGTACATCAATATCTGTTTCCTGACTCATGTGAACCGTCTCTGAATCTTGACTGTAAATGCAATTAAAACAAAATTAAAGTTTATTATTGAGTGTGGGTCATGTGTGGTTATATTAAAGGTATGATTTCATTACACAGATTTACGAGACAATCATTGATTTTGTTGACCCCAAATGTCTTCCCACTGCTGTCCCAAAACCAGTGATTCAAGAATTACTCAGATATTTTACTCAAGTACAAATACCAATACCACATTAAAAATACTCTGTTACAAGTAATAGTACTGCATTAAAAATGTTACTTAAAACTACTACTATCATTTTGTATTTATTGTGGACAAAATCGATTGTGTTTCTGACATCAGAGAACTTTTAATATTTTTTTTTGTTTTTCTTTTACTGACGGAAATGAGCTTCCATAAGATCAAACACGCACATTGATTTAATATCACATGCTAGATTTTAATTTGGGTTAAAAGATACATAATAGTAAAAACATTCTAAAGTATCTTGTGATTTAGGATGTTATGAAATCCTTCAAAAAAAGACAAACATTTGATAAACAAATAGACACAATGGATAAAAAAACGAATTTCTCTCTCGGCCAACACAGACGCACTGACGTCTCTCAACACTTCGACCAAACAGAACAAGATATCCGGAGAGACAAATTAAATATCTAAGCACATAAAATGTAGAGCTGTTTAAAATGTCGGCATTAGAAATCTCACTGAAGGGAAATTCAAACAGGAAATCTCTGACATTTGGCAAATGGACATCAGATGATCAACAAAGCTAGGCTAGCAGTTTCCCCCTGCTTCCATTCATTATGCTAAGCTAGGCTAACCCCGTCCTGCACCCAGATAAAAATGACTGACGTGTGTTACATCCTCATTGTTTTTCTATCTTCAAACAGTAAAAAAAAAAAAAAAAGAGGAAAAACAAGTTTTGTTTAATTTAGATGTTTGACTCCATATAAAAGTTTAATGCGCCCCCTCTGAAGATTATAGAAGTGAAACAGTTCTGTTTTTCATACACTTCTTCTTTTTGGGGAAACTTTTGCCAGTCTGGCTGTCCTCGTTCGACCTCCTCTTCTCATCATGCACACCAGCAGCAGGAAAGGGAACAAGCACGTGGGTCATATTTTACATTTTTCATTGTCAACAAATCCCAGGAAAACATCAAAACCAACTAAATCAAAATCACAAAGGTGGAAGTCTACTGGTTCTACTGAAGACAACGCACGTCTGTAGAAGCAGCTCACAAATACATCGTATCATTGAAGAAAAAAAACAGCTGGTCACTGTAGTTTCTTTTATTAAACGTTCCTTAATTAAACATAAATAATAGTGCATTTGTTTGTTGAGGGACTATTTTCAGCGGCGGATGAATCCACACTTGGTGCTCTAGTGAGTATTTATGGAAGCAGGACGGTGTGTGTGGGATTTAGTCAAATTAAACTAGTGTGTGTTCATGGTGAGGAAGAAACTCTCTCTCTCTCTCTCTCTCTCTCTCTCTCTCTCTCTCTCTCTCTCTCTCTCTGGTGAAGGATTTCCGGCGTAGAAGCTGCTGAATCTTTTTGGTTTCAGTCGTCTGGTTTCTCCTCCGGCTGCAGGACTCGTTTCTTCTCGTTGGGTTCAGATCTTCCGTCTGTTCTCTCAGGTGAGTTCAATATTTATTTATTTATTTATGATTCTTCTTTTCTTAACGTCATCGGTGTGAATATATATATTTTCTTTACGTATAATGTGCATATTTTTTTACTTTTGTTGTTGCAATACATAGGTCGTGAACCTCTTAGGAAACAGAACATGACGTCTTGAATTGAATTTCTTTGATCATTTCTTTTACAAAAACTGGAAAACAGTTTAATTCTTTTCTTCTTTTCTTCTTTTCTTCCTTCCTTATGTGTCTTTCTTTTTCTCCCTGTTTTCTGTCCTTGTCTTCTCTCCCTTCCTCCTCCTGTCAGCTTCTCATCTCATCCTTTTCCTTTCTTTTTATCTCCTCTTCTCTTTTCCTTTTGATCTCCACTTTTTATCTCCTTTTGCCTCCTGTGTCCTATCCTCCCTCCCCCTTATTGCTCTCCTTTCTCTCTTTCTTTCTCTTTCTTTCTTTCTTTCTTTCTTTCTTTCTTTCTTGTCTCCTCTCCACTTTCGCCATCTTCTGTCCTTTCTCCTCGGGTACTCTCATGTTTCCTTTCCTCCCCTCTTTCTCTCCTTCTAACCTTTGCTTTCCTCCTCCTCTCCTCTTTCCTCCTGCCCTATATAATCTCGTCCACTCTCCTTATTCCTGTTTCCTCCTCTCCTGTCATCTTCTTCCTTCCCTTCCTTGTCACCTCTCCTTTCTTCTCATTGAATCTTTCCTCCCCTTGGTTCTCCTTGTCTCACCAAGTCCTTTCCTTCTCCTTCTTTCCTTTCCTGATTCCTCCTCCCCCGCTCTCCTCTCGTATTAATCACCTCCCTTCTCATTTCCCCTCGTTTCCTCTCCTCGTCTCCTCAGGTTCGTCACCATGCTCCGTCCTTGTTTCCTCGCGGTCGCCGCCTTGCTCTCGTTGGCCACGCCCCTGGTGGTCGCCATGGAGACCTGCCGTACGACAGGGATGCACGGGATTCCAGGTGCGTGAAAGCCACGTGTGCGTCTTCATACCTTTGTGGTTTCCTTTCCTTTTCCTTTTGCTCATCCGTCTCTCCGTCCTCAGGCATCCCCGGGCTGCCCGGCAGAGACGGTCGCGACGGAGGGAAAGGAGAGAAAGGAGAGACAGGTAAGCGACACACCTGGAGGTGAAGGAGGGAACACAGCGAAGGAAAGGAAGTGGAGCCTTTCATTCCGTGGCTTGTCGTTGCGGTGAACAGGAGCGGCGTGGCTCGGCGGCCGCGGCCCTCAGAAGGGGGAGAAGGGGGAGCCGGGGCCGACGGCCCTTCCTGGAAAACGAGGGCAGAGCGGAGAACCGGGAGAACCGGGGGGGCCGGGGGTCAGTGGTCCTCCAGGAGAACCAGGAGAACCAGAGTACGTCTTTCTGTTTTTTTTATTAGCAGAAACTAATCTCATGTTTACAATGTTTACTGAGGGGATAAGTCAAGAGAGAAATAGTCATTTATATATACTTCTATACAACCAGAGGAGTCACCCCCTGGTGGTCAGGAGAGAGAATGCAGCTTTAACACATGAAGCATAGACTTCTATACAACCAGAGGAGTCACCCCCTGATGGTCAGGAGAGAGAATGCAGCTTTAACACATGAAGCATAGACTTCTATACAACCAGAGGAGTCACCCCCTGGTGGTCAGTAGAGAGAATGCAGCTTTAACACATGAAGTATAGACTTTTATACAACCAGAGGAGTCACCCCCTGGTGGTCAGTAGAGCAAATGCAGCTTTAACACATGAAGCATAGACTTCTATACAACCAGAGGAGTCACCCCCTGGTGGTCAGTAGAGAGAATGCAGCTTTAACACATGAAGTATAGACTTTTATACAACCAGAGGAGTCGCCCCCTGGTGGTCAGTAGAGCAAATGCAGCTTTAACACATGAAGCATTGACTTCTATACATCCAGAGGAGTCACACCCTGGTGGTCAGTAGAGAGAATGCAGCTTTAACACATGAAGCATTGACTTCTATACAACCAGAGGAGTTGCCCCCTGGTGGTCAGGAGAGAGAATGCAGCTTTAACACATGAAGCATTGACTTCTATACAACCAGAGGAGTTGCCCCCTGGTGGTCAGGAGAGAGAATGCAGCTTTAACACATGAAGCATTGACTTCTATACAACCAGAGGAGTTGCCCCCTGGTGGTCAGGAGAGAGAATGCAGCTTTAACACATGAAGCATTGACTTCTATACAACCAGAGTCGTCGCCCCCTGATCCACACTAGTTTATGACACTTCTGCATTGGCTTCACTGGTCAGAACTGGAGGTTGCCCCCCAGCAGGTTGATCCAGCTGTGAGCATCAGTCTGTGTGTTTGTTTCTGTGGCTGCAGGAGTGTTGGATTCCAGCAGCAGGCGGCCTTCAGCGTCGCCAGAGGAACCAACGAATACCCGGAGAAAACCGGCGTCATTCGGTTCACCAATGTCATCACCAACATCAACGATGACTACGACACCAGGACAGGACACTTCAGGTGAGAAAAAAAACCTGTTTTCACTGAGGCCTAAGGCTACATCCACACTAATACGTTTTCATTTTAAAACTGAATTTTAAAACTTCTCAGTTCACGCCCGTCCGCACCAGGACATCAACCAAACCAAAGTTCAACCAAAGTCAGGAGGATTCATCCTCTGGGGAACATGCATCTCATGAAATCCTATAATCTGAACTAACTAAGCTAAACATATTAAAACATTTCTGATCGTACAGATTCAAACCAGCTGATGAAAATCCACTTTTACTGAATGGATTGAGTTTGTGTGGCAGGTGTCGGGTCTCGGGAACGTACTACTTCGTGTACCACGCCTCTCTGGACGACCGGCTGTGTGTGCTGATGAAACTGGACCAGACGCTGCTGGCGACGTTCTGCGATCATCGCCGCACCAGGAGACAGGTACACCTAGGCGAAGAATATGTATACTTTTGTACATTTAAAATATACTTACATTTTCAATAGCATGTTTTAAATATACTGCCAAAGAAGTGTACTTTCTGCAAATATATAAAAAGTATACAAAAGTCACGCCTTCACCAATGTTTTCAATTACACTTTTAACACACTTTAAAAATATTGTACTGTAGTATACTTTCAAAAACATATTAAAAATATATATACTTTAAGTGAAAGTTCTGTGCAATTACTCAAATGTACTTATTTGAACATTAATTTAAAATGTATTTGCTAAATTAGCATTGTATATTAGCACATACACAGTAATATACTTAAAATGTACTAAGTATACTTTAAGTTCTTTCAATTTAGCACAAAGAAATATACTTAATATACTTCAAGTTGTACTTAAATAGT
Source organism: Myoxocephalus aenaeus (assembly GCA_038501785.1). Lineage (NCBI taxonomy): Eukaryota > Metazoa > Chordata > Actinopteri > Perciformes > Cottidae > Myoxocephalus > Myoxocephalus aenaeus. The sequence goes on from JBAMJR010000261.1 coordinate 214,936, forward strand.
ATTTAAGTACAATTTAAATATATTCAGTATATATAAGATATATTCTTCACCTGAGCGATTATCAAATACTGATTTAAATAACATTATTGTGCCACCAAGTGAGTAGATTTAAAGTGGCAGTGCGTTGCAAGAAGATGTTCCCTATCACGACTAAAATACAATGAAGTGCTACATGTCGACTGATTCCAGGTGACCTCTGGCAGCCTGGCGGTCTACCTGTCGAGGGATCAGGAGGTTTGGCTGGAGACCAAAGACTACAGAGGGATGAGAGGGAAACCGGCGGGTTACAGCATCTTCTCCGGCTTCCTGCTGCACCCTCATTGACACAACAATGCCTTTTTATTCACTTTTTAATAAACAGTTTTACAGCTACAAGTCTGAAACTACAAGCAAAATAAATGCTTCCCTTCCTTCACACTGAGTATGTCATCTTTTAATAAAAATACATACTTATTTCACATATTATTGTTCTTTATCTATCCAGGTTAAAGTAAATTGTGATTGAAATCAACAATTTTAAGAGAGACTTGGCCAACAAAGCCATAATTATCACAGTGATTAATAACTCTATGCTTCTGTACATTTGGGTAAAAGACATTCAAAAGTGAATAGAAACTCTTATGAGATTACAGGTTTTACAGTTTATTAATAGGCATAATGCAGAGTTTACTTTAATGTGTGCATTTGTGTTATAGGATGATTAAGTTAATTCACCAGCCTTAAAAAATATATAATGCAATGATTGTATCTTCTCTGTCTGCCGGTAAACAGATCATTTGAACCAAATAAAGACAAATCAATACTTAAAAAACACCTGAATACTTTGTATTTGTGATGTACTTTCTCCTTTTAATGCCATATTTTCACTTTCTTCTTAGTCTGATCATAACACTGTGATCTACTTGTCTTCATGCATCGTTTAAAGACAGTTGTGTTACAGTGTCGGTTTAAGTTGTGTTATTCTGCCTACATGTTTCTCTACCTCTGCGGACCATAAGAGGCCTTCAGGCTTTTAAACCGGTCTCATTTACCTGTTTCTACTTTGCGTTTTTGTCTGTTTGCAGTTTTGTGCCAATAAAAATATAGACAATTTGTGTCCACATACACAAATCACTAGATTTCAATTTCAATGGTGTCCCTATTTAACTCGTTTAGCCACAATAAAGCCACAGACATTGTTTTCTCAAATTCCGAATGGTTATTATACCCATACTAAATACAGAATATCTGCTCAACCATAAGGGCTATTTGAATCATTTCAAAAGGTATAATATACAGAAAACACTTATGAGACCAGTTAAGCGGTTCATATAGCAGTATATGTGTTACTGGTTTACTGGTTGATGATAGAACACAGGAAAGAAAAACAGAAAGAAAAAAAAAGAAAAAAAAATGTATTTCCTCTTTTGAATTATGTATATCATTGCTTTTTTTCTACTATAAAATAGCACTATGTCTTAACAGTATCTCTGCAACGTTTGACTTTGATTAACTGAATTTCACAGTTTCGTGAACCGTAGGTTTAGGTCCGCTGAAAGCAAAAATGCCCTAACTTTCTTCCTGGACCTTGAACGCCTCTGGTTCCACAATAGAGGGGCTCTGCTCAAGCAGAGACCAATACATACCAAGCAAGTATCGTTTATCCATAAGTAAGTACAAAACATACCAAGCAAGGCCGTGTGACATATAGTTTCATCCATAAGTAAGTCATATTTCAGTTTTTTGGCTGAAAAAAATGCAATGTGGTTGATTTCTTGCAGAGGCTTTTTCTGACTTGGGCGCAATTGGTGGATTCCGTGGGTCGTAAGCTTTCCAGAAAGGGGCGCCAATAATGTGTGGCATCGAGCTAGGGATATAAAATAGATATTTTCATAACTTGGGGAGCTCTCTCGAGTCACTTTCGAGTACTTTGAGTCATATTTCTGATTTATGTTAATATTTCTGGTTGAATTGTGTTATAAATATGTACAATTGATTTATATGCTCTTGTAAGGCCAGGCTTTGCAGTTTTTTTTTTTTGCTATGTCACATCAGTGGCTCTGGTATCGATTCATGGGAGTACGAGGACTTTAAGAGTGAGGAAGACCTCCTGATGAAGAATGCTGCCCCCATTTTTGGGGGCACGTGTGGCAAGACTTGGTAGGGATGTTTTAGGTTTTTAATAACAGTGACTTAACAGCGCCAAAGAAGTGTAAAGAGAGCAAATAGTAAACTGTGAGGCCATTGAAATAACACTGGATTACACAGAGAATCAAAAGGAAAGACTAGTGGACTCCAATTGTAAATCAAATCGCTATTGCAGAAAAAAATAGTATAAAGAATTTAGTCCAATCTTCAGGATTATGCCTGGAAATAGTTGAAAAGCTCAAATAAACCCAAAGCACGAGTAATCGAGCTTTACGTTTAAAACTTGCAGAAATAAAAAACAAAACCTGGCCGAAATGGAAAGAGGATCTGAGAAGACAGAAAATGAACAACTGGCAAATTTAACAGGATGGAATTATTTTAAAAAATTGTATCAGCTCTCTAGATAATGTTGATGAAATTAAATATTTTGTGGAACAGATACTCACTTGCACAAGGATGAACTACCGGGAAAACGGCAACAAAAAAGAGGAAGTTCAGAGAAAACAGAACAAAATGTTGATTTGGACGGATTTTTTTTTTTATCCGAAGCATTCATTGATGATCATCAGTTCTTCATCACTTCTTGTTACGCGGTTTCACTTCCTCTGATGAGCCATTTGTTTAGTCAGTCAATAAAATAATCAGATATTTACAGGAAAGGACATCAAAACAACAGATTTTCAACTCATGAGAAATGTATCAAAGATTTGAACAAAAACAGAAAGAGGAAGAAAGTAATAAAGTAAGTTCCTCAAGTACTGTTCTGAAATACAATTTCAATTAAATGTATCTGAGTATTTCCATCTTATTTTACAATATATTTCCAATTTGAGTCTCATTTCAGAAAAGCAAATGATTTATTAAATATATGTATTAATGTATTGGTGTGTAAGCAGCCCTCTAGTGTTCCAGCTGGTGAAGTTGTGGTTCATTTGAAATACTTTATAGATGTAGTCCATCCTTTATAATTTGTATCAATCTGCAAGGGAGCTGAAACAATGTAGCAGAGTAAGAACACGCACCACTTCAGGTATTTAAGTAAATGTTACTTTGTTTCTTTCCACCACTGACAGAAGGAGAGTTGGTTTCCTCCAAAACCTTTTCTCACTAATGATATCAGTAATGTAATTAATAAACTCTTCATTTAATCATTATTAATCGTGTTCATAAGGAAGTATTATCAGCAAAATAAACTTAAAAGTACTCATAATGCAGACAGTAAATGTAATACTCTAATAAATTATGTAATGTGTTTGTTATTACAGACAAATCAATGTGAGATTATACTTTAATTAATGTTGCAATTGGTCATAGCGGAGCAAATCTGAACTAATTTCTCACACTGTTTATTTAAATTAATGCATATTTTATTACAGTGTTGCCTGAACCTTTTTTTATGGGGACCCACTTTTTAAAAATTCCAAAACCACCGCGACCCGACTCACAATAAGCCTCGTCTATAAATCGCGAGAAGAGCGGATTTGTGTATAAATTAAAGTTCATGACCATTTTCACTGCCAGTGAACCAGCCATAAGAGCAGATATGTACGTTTGATAAATCGCAACTCTGTATTCTGCATGGGTTATTTCAATTGTATACACATGTTAAATACTTTATAAATGAGACCAAACAAATGCATTCAGTCAGAGTTAACAGGCTGTTGTTTTCCTCATCAGTAGAACTGAGAGATGTACGCTAGCCTTTCATATTATAACATATATAACATTTTGAACATTATAAGTAAGCTACACTCATCAGAACAATACCATCAGTGTGCCTCAAAGTGTTCTGCAACTATAAATGTCAAATGAAAGACAATGGATTTTAAACTTTAGACCTTCATGAAATCTCCTCCAACTTTAAGACTTTTTCAGATCAAATTTCTTGTATGCCAAATTTTAAACTGCGGCTGTCAGATAAATGCATTGCAGTGAAAAGGGAAATATTTATCTGAAGAAAATAAAATTGTACCTTGAATTTGTTCTAAAGTACAGTATGTGAGTATATATATATATATATATATATATATATATATATATATACTTCAATTAATTCCACCACTATCAGGAGGGACCTTCAGTGAGTTGTCAGTAAATCAGTAACAGAGCAGCGGTCATGCGCTCTTGAACTGTTTCACTTCCTGGTTTGTTTTGTGTGTGTGTGTGTGTGTGTGTGTGTGTGTGTGTGTGTGTGTGTGTGTGTGTTTTCCAGACTGAGCTGCTGCCGTTAGTGAACCGTCTTCATCTCCGCTCTCCGTCAGCGTATCACCCCACCACGAGACGAGCGTCTGCTTCTCCTGCAAATGGTGAGAATTCATGTTCTCCAAAACCAAAGAATAAGTGAATGAGTGAATTTAGAGCGAGAGCAGATCTCTTTTCAGACGCATCGTGTGTTCATCGTGTGTTTAACCAGAAAATATAGTCAAGTTTAGAGTTGTTTTGTGTCAGCTTTAAAATGTCTTCAATTTAAAATGCACAAATGTATTTTCTTTCACCATTAATTTGTCTGAAACCTAATTTGATAATATCTTGATTTCAATATTGTGTATTATACTGTATGTGTGTATATTCATGTATATGAGCTATGGATAATATTCCAAAACATATTCAAAATAGTACAGACCTATTAGAACAATTAGTATATTTAGCCAATTAGCCATATAGGAATGTACGATTCTATGTGTTGTTGATTATTATAATTGTTTTACTGTCAACTTGTTTTATGTGGCCTTTACTGATGCATTTTCGAATGATTATGATTCAAATAAAAAATGTAAATCTGCGATAATCAAGACCATTAAGTCAACTACATAAAAAAACTGTAGATTTTCAAAATCAGAATTGGCTTTATTGACAGGTACGTGCACACATACCAAATATTTTACTCTTAATTTGCTCTTATTATACAGAAATACAACTATACAACTGAAAATACTGCTGACAATACATAGTATACATAAATGCTTGCTTTTATTTCCATACAAGTAGGTGAATATATATATATATATATATATATATATATATATATATATATATATATATAATGACTTTTTCTATACGTGTTGGTGTATAAGACGTTGATAGTTAATGTTATTTTCGGGGTTCAAGTTTAAAGTTGATGGTCCTCCTTAGAGACAAAAACAGGTTTGTGTGTGTGTTGACCCAGGCCCCCCGGTGGCTGAGCTGCAGTACTGCAGTGTTTCTGCTCTTGATTCACGTCGCTCCGGTCGTCACCCAGTCCTGCGGGGTAAACTCCGGGATCCCTGGGATACCCGGCACCCACGGGCCCAACGGCCTCAACGGCCCCAACGGATTGAAAGGAGACCCTGGTGAGCTAAAAAAAACATCAGTTACATTTCAAACGTTCTGTTTACATGTTTATACATTGTTTTAATGTGAATCCGACTAATCTGTCAGAGCAGTTGTTGATTAAACTTAAAATGTTAATTTGATGATTCGGCCAAATTGACAAAAGAATAAGGATTTTCTTCAAAGGATCTTTTAAATATTTTCTGATGAACCGCTGCAGTCACCTACATTCGTAAAAAATATAATATACAGATATATGCGAGAGCCCTGAAAGCTCAACATTTCGCAGCTTACATTTTAGTGTAATGCATTGTGTGTTTGTGTTTCCTTGAGCTCTAACTAACACATTGACTGCCACATGAAACATTCGGAGAGCAGATTTCTTTCAGCTTTTTACAAAAGTTTGAAACCTGCATTGTTCCCGTCCAGCAATCTTCTTCTTTTCGGCCTTTGTTGGGAACATTGTTGTGTATCTTGCAGAATTATCACCACCTCTAGACCACGGGACGATACACAAGATAAACTCAACACAAGATAATCATTTTTGGTATTTTCTTTGTTCTATCTTTCTCTATTCCTTATTTTCTTATTATTTGCAGCACACTTTATGTTTATGTTTTGAGAAGTTGGTGAAAATGCGTTTTTTTTATGTGTTTTGTCTTCGTTTCCTTCAGTTGCAGTGAAAGAGCTTGAACTTTTCCTCTTAGTACAATCAGAATCAGAATTAGAACCATGTATTGGCTTTCATGTTTTCACGTGCAACAATAAACAGAGTGCAATAAATGGGGGCATGAATATTCACAATTGATGGAGCGCTGTCTGTCTAGTTTTATTGTAGTTTTTAAGTCGCCTGCTTGACTTTCAACTCAAAATAAATCGTCCATCTTTCATCTTAGTTCTTGTCTCTGTATGAGCAGGTGAGGACGGTCAGCCGGTCCGGGGCCAGAAGGGATCTCAGGGTCCGCAGGGCCCGCCGGGACGGCCCGGGATGAAGGGGGACGTGGGTCTCCCGGGGCCTTCAGGTACTACGGGCGATCCGGGGGAGAAGGGAAGACCCTTCAACCCGTCCAACCAGCAGAAATCCTTCTTCTCCTACAAGCGGATGATACCACAAACACCAGCGGTCGACACCACCATCATCTTCGACAGGTCAGTGCTGCGAGAGGTATTTACCGTGATGCATTTCCTGTTGACAGAAGATGACGCGGCGAGGCTGTGAGGGTTTCATTCGCAGCCTATCGTCGCCATTATTACTGTTATTTACGGTAGTTTGATTGTTTAGTTTCGGTAGTTTGATTTGTTTGGTTTCCCTTTCTGATTGGCTACCACTCGTTGGTTTATTTCAAAAGTTTATTTCTCATGAACCAGATTGGCCGAAGGTTGGTTAATTATTTCAACTGAGATGTGGTTGTTTTATATGATTATGTGATCACGTTTTTTTAATGAATTGTTCATATCCATGTTGCCTTTTTGCATGGAAGGAAATTACATGAGGTTACAATTTTGATGTGGTGTCATAATTCAACATTTTATTCACAGATAGTATACATTAATATAGTACGGTAAAGGTCGGGTTACAAGCCGCTACTACCTTCGGTCAATGTCCCCGTTAGCTCCCCGCTGTAGCCAGCTAGCGCTCCGCTAGCTCCCCGACAACCACCGAAGGTAGGGGGACCAGCCCCGGCTCGACACCCGATTCGGGCAGAGGGGACGCGGGCCTGCTGCTAGCTTGCGCTGCTGCTAGCTTGCTACCCCGGAGGTAGAAGCGGCTTGTAACCCGACTTTTACGGTATATATAGTTTTTTGATGGATGCATGTTTGTGTGAAAACTTCCCTCAGGGAGATCCTGGACCTGGATGAACAGTTTAAAGGAGAATCGCTGCCAAACGGGACGTTCACGTGCGCCATCAGTGGAATCTATTTCTTCAGTTACCACGTTTCAGCAAAGAGCAGAGTGAGTCCGGACAGTCTGTTCTCACACAACTGGTCTGTGGAAGTCCTTCTAGTTTGTCTGTCTCCTTCTTTTCAGTGATTTAGATTTGCTTCATTTGGTCCCCAATAGTCGGCATCAGTCATTTAACCATTAAGTTCATAAATGAAATAATACATTATGCAGTAGATATTAGTTTAAAGTTGACATGAACTCTGCTTCAACCAGCTACCGTATTAAAATACTGCTCACATCTTAAAGCATGAATATTAATCGTACATTCAATAACATTCAGAAAGCATCTTACCTTATCTTAAGTACAGTTACTAAAGTACTTTAAGTACAATTTTGTGCTGAAAACTTCTCCGCCACGACTTTTATTTTTGAGGCTTCAACATAGTTACTTTGCAGATTGAGATTAATAAACTAAAATGTATTTTTTATAGATTAAGCTACCCAGCAGCGTAGGAAGTAGTTAAAATCACCGCCACCTTTTTCCAGGTCTGAGTACTTCCTCTGTGTATTTGTGCAGGTGTGCCTGAAGCTGGTGAAGGGCAGCGAAAGCGACCTGACGCTGTGCGACTCGTCCGAGGGCTTCCTGGTCACGTCCGGCTCGGCGGTCCTGGAGCTGCAGGCCGGGGAGACGGTCTCGCTGCAGGCGACCCGGTACAACAACATCGTGACGAGCCAGAGCACCAGCCACACCTTCACCGGCTTCCTGATCGCCCCGACCGCCTAGAGAGCCCAGAAATCCACCCGTCCTCTGATGCATTCAGTCATTGTTGGTCCCATCACAGGCTTTTTGGGGGAAGGGGGGTATTTACAACAATGAAATGAAACAGGTCTTCTCTGTAAATGTGCACACATCAGTGTAATTAACAATAAAGAGTGGCTCAATAGTGACACTGCTGCCTTCAAGGACTATGTCGGTGTTTTTGCATGAACTACTAAAAGTGTGTTTTTTACTTTTTTATTAACCTTTCCGATAGCCAGTGGTGTTTTTTTCTTCTTTTTTTTCTGTAGAAAAAGTAAATCCGTCAAACTGAACAATCACAAGCTTTATTAAATGGCTATGAAGCATCTTTAAGATCTGTCATCCAAATATTAACAAATTGTCTTTTATGATCCCTGTTTTGTGATTTATTTTTTTACAATTTTCAAATGAACAGTTATTAGTTGAGTCGTCTATAGACTATAAGAAGTGGATGTAGTAACCGTGACGTCATCCATTGGTTTGTGGACGGACGTTTTGAAGTCTTGAGTCAATCGTCATCTTTTTTTTTTTTTTGCAGAGCATAAAGTTTAACTGAGTAAGAAATTAGTAGGCGACCAAAAATATTACAACTAACTTTTAAGAACTTAAAAAAACACAGTAAAAGGGTAAAAGTTTTAAGACGAAAACAAAGACAACCCCCAGACTGGACAACGCCGTGTTAGCGACCTGTCAATCAAAAGGTAGCCCCGCCCAAAAGCGTCTTTATGGTCTGTTTGACTCTAAATGACCATAATTTACTAAATGAACATCATGCTGTATTGAAGAAGACTTGAAACTAGAGATTGAGACATAAACTCATGTTTACAATGTTTACTGAGGGAATACATCAAGAGAAGTAGAGTCATTTATATAGACTTCTATACAACCAGAGGAGTCACCACCTGGTGGTCAGGAGAGAGAATGCAGCTTTAACACGTGAAGCATAGACTTCTATACAAACAGAGGAGTCACCCCCTGGTGGTCAGGAGAGAGAATGCAGTTTTAATACATGAAGCATAGACTTCTATACAACCAGAGGAGTCACCCCCTGGTGGTCAGGAGAGAGAATGCAGCTTTAACACATGAAGTATAGACTTCTATACAACCAGAGGAGTCGCCCCTGGTGGCCAGGAGAGAGAATGTAGCTTTAACACATGAAGCATAGATTTGTTGACGACAAAGAAAGACAAAACAAAGAAAGAAAATATCAGCTGATTTAAACATTAAATATGTTTACACTTTCTTTATAAATACATCCTTACAACAGAAATAAAACGACACTGCTTGGCTGAAGCATAATGTACTTACTCACTGATTAGAAATATTTAATGTTCTGGTGTGTAACATTTCCTCCAGCGGCTCGCTGAGGTATCAAGTGTACGTCTTTCTGACTGATACCTGGCCAGGTGTTCATTAATTATCCATCACACAGTATCGTGTTGGTAGACACTTAACCTTACAGCCGTGTGGATGGTAAACAGACAGCGTTACAGGAAGTAGAGGATCATCATTCAGGCAGAGACACTCTAAACCCCGTCATGAATGTCACAATATAATATATTTAAAATGTAGACACTAGTTTTAAGCAAATCACCCAAACACACAAAAAACGTAGAAGGCTTTGCAAAACAAACGAAAAACTATGTATTTTAACACAATTTCTGCTGTATATAAGATTTTATATTGTGACTCCAAAAGCTGCAATTTGTCATGATCCCCAAATAGTTTATAATACACCGTGATATGACTTTAACTGGTCTTAAAACAAACATAAATGGTGTTTATCACATACAAAGCCTGTCTGCTCGAGCGACACTCTCACTGATGAGCGACCCCTGGTGTCCGGAGGCCGAACTTCAGCCCAGCGCGTCGGTGGCCGACAGGCTGCAGAACACGCCGTTCCGGGCGTAGAAGGTGTTCTTCACCACCGACGACTTGGCGCGGGACGGAGTCCTGTAATCCAGAGTGTAGTCACCTGAGGAGCCAGGTGGGCAGCGTTAAATGTGCGCTTGCTATAAAGCACAGATATATGTTTTTAATCTGCAGTTTAATGTCATTTTTTATACGTCCAATATTTGGGTTTACAACCAAATACCTGCAGAACCAATCACATCCACATCACTCTCACCTGTACTTTGTTGTGATGGGTTACACGTTGACATGTTAATGCACTTTAATTTGTAGCCTTAATTTTTCTTTAATTCTTTTTATTTTTTTATTTATTTTCCTCCATCACTGAAGTTGAACACAAGGTGAAAAGTCCCCGGATCCTAAACTTGAGTAAAACTTTTTTTAAATTAACAATTTTACAGAAATATATTTTTAAGTGGACTTGGAAAAGGCTTTCGACCGGGTCCCTCGGGGGGTTTTGTGGGGGGTGCTGCGGGAGTATGGGGTGTCGGACCCGTTGGCACGGGCCATCCGGTCTCTGTACGCCTGCAGTAGGAGCTGTGTTCGTATCCTCGGTAGTAAGTCAGACACGTTCCCGGTGGGTGTTGGTCTCCGCCAGGGCTGCCCTTTATCACCGGTCCTGTTCGTGACTTTCATGGACAGGATATCTAGGCGCAGCCAGGGGGCGGAGAGGATCCGGTTCGGGAATCTCGGGATCGCATCTCTGCTGTTCGCGGATGATGTGGTCCTGTTTGCTTCCTCGGACCGTGACCTCCAGCATTCACTGGGGCGTTTTGCAGCCGAGTGTGAAGCGGCAGGGATGAGAGTTAGCACCTCCAAATCTGAGGCCATGGTGCTCTGCCGGAAACCGGTGGACTGCTCCCTCCAGGTGGGGACAAACTGCCTACCCCGAGCGAAGGAGTTCAAGTATCTCGGGGTCTTGTTCACGAGTGAGGGTAAGGTGGAGCGTGAGATCGATAGGCGGATCGGTGCGGCTGCAGCAGTAAAACAGGCGCTGTACCGGTCCGTCTTGGTGAAGAGGGAGCTGAGCCGGAAGGCGAAGCTCTCCATTTACTGGTCGGTCTACGTTCCAACCCTCACCTATGGTCACGAACTCTGGGTCGTGACCGAAAGAACGAGGTCTCGGATACAAGCGGCCGAAATGAGCTTCCTCCGTAGAGTGGCCGGGCTCAGCCTTAGAGATAGGGTAAGGAGCTCGGACATCAGGAGGGAGCTTGGAGTCGAGTCGCTGCTCCTTCGTGTCGAAAGGAGTCAGCTGAGGTGGTTCGGGCATCTAGTCAGGATGCCTCCTGGACGCCTCCCATTAGAGGTTTTCCAGGCACGTCCAACTGGTAGGAGACCCCGGGGAAGACCGAGGACACGCTGGAGGGATTATATCTCCCGGCTGGCCTTGGAACGCCTCGGGGTCCCCCAGGATGAGCTGGAAAGTGTTGCGGGTGAGAGGGAAGCCTGGGTCGGCCTGCTGAACCTGCTGCCACCGCGACCCGACCCCGGATAAGCGGTCGAAAATGGATGGATGGATGGATATTTTTAAGTACTCTCAAGTTAAATTTGGAATTAAGACGTTTACTTGTATAAAAGTATTAAAATTAAAATGTACTTTAAAGCTGAACAAAGTAAAAGTATTCAAAACGCAGAATGGTCCTTTATTTTTTTTGAATAATGTTGGTTCGTATAATTATCTACTTGAGTGTTTCAGCTGGTAGATATGGGACTAATTTCATGGATATTTAAATACATCAAGATGCATTTGTTTATTTTACGTCGCAATAATAATCTCTGTCTACTTTTTTCTCATTATTTTCTTTCCATAATGTTGTCAGACACTTATAATACCAGTGACAAAAACCAACACTTTTAGTGGACGTACCACTGGCATCCCATTTAGCGGCATTCTTGCGCAACACCGGACCCCATTCAAACATTGGCGTCCCCACTAGTCCCATAGACACAGAAACATAGCAAATAGGGTCCAGGTTGGAAAATACCAAAGTTACCCTTCAACCCATTGCTGGCGGTTTGTGGGCGGAGCAGACAGAGGTGAAGCCTCTAACTCACCCAGCCTCCACCCGTACTCCCAGGACGACAGCAGAGGGAAGTCAAACTTCTCCTCCGGTCTCATGTGGCCACGCTTCTGCAGGTACAGACTCCGCCCTTTGCCCTGCGGAGAACGTTTTAGTTTAACACCGATGAATCATATTTAAACTGAAATACTCGAACACCGACCTACCAAACTATGAAATGTCTGGCGGTGTGCGACGGCGTAACCGTCAGCTCAACGTCTCAATATAAGCCTTTCCATGATCAGCTTTATTTACCCTTCGGATACATTTTAAATAGCATGAGGTGTAACAATTGAAGACACTTTGCTCCATGCATATGTTACGACTGAATGTGTTCCCTTTCTCCCTTCTCTCGAGAAGCTCTCAGGTACGATGCAATGCTACACCTGGATTGGACAGGAAGTGGTTTCAACCACTCCAGGTGCACCTCGTGTAGCAAAGCAAATTCACCTCGAAACACATAGCTACAGATTTAAAACTACGATTTAGTTTAGTCTAGAAAAGTAAAGACACCTGGGAGCCTGTAAACACCAGATCGGGACAATTTAAACCAAACATGAGCGTCTCAGGGATTCATACGTGGTGGGAGGAGTCCTGATAGAGCGCACGTCTGGTCTGAGGAGAAACCGGCCTCATCAGAGGGGCCACACGGAGACGGCCGTCTCCTTCCAAAGAGAGCACAGGAGGAAGAGGAGGAGGAGCAGGAGGAGGAGCAGGAGGAAGGCCGCTCTGCATCTCGGTGGTCCTGCGGACGGGAGGAAGGACCGCCCTGGTGGGAGGAGCGTAAACACCAGATCATCAGTAGTTTGCGCGATACACGTTTGTACAATGTTTACACTCACAGAAATTGGATATTAACCCTAGAACACTAACGTCTTTAACCCTAGAACACTAACGTCTTTAACCCTAGAACACTAACATCTTTAACTCTAGAACACTAACGTCTTTAACCCTAGAACACTAACATCTTTAACCATAGAACACTAACATCTTTAACCCTAGAACACTAACATATTTAACCCTAGAACACTAATGCCTTTAACCCTAGAACACTAACATCTTTAACCCTAGAACACTAACATCTTTAACCCTAGAACACTAATGCCTTTAACCCTAGAACACTAATGTCTTCAACCCTAGAACACTAACATCTTTAACCCTAGAACACTAATGCCTTTAACCCTAGAACACTAATGTCTTCAACCCTAGAACACTAACATCTTCAACCCTAGAACACTAACATCTTCAACCCTAGAACACTAACATCTTCAACCCTAGAACACTAACGTCTTTAACCCTAGAACACTAACGTCTTCAACCCTAGAACACTAACGTCTTCAACCCTAGAACACTAATGTCTTTAACCCTAGAACACTAACGTCTTTAACCCTAGAACACTAATGTCTTTAACCCTAGAACACTAATGTCTTTAACCCTAGAACACTAACATCTTTAACCCTAGAACACTAACGTCTTTAACCCTAGAACACTAACGTCTTCAACCCTAGAACACTAACGTCTTCAACCCTAGAACACTAATGTCTTTAACCCTAGAACACTAACGTCTTTAACCCTAGAACACTAATGTCTTTAACCCTAGAACACTAATGTCTTTAACCCTAGAACACTAACATCTTTAACCCTAGAACACTAATGTCTTTAACCCTAGAACACTAACGTCTTTAACCCTAGAACACTAACATCTTTAACCCTAGAACACTAACGTCTTTAACCCTAGAACACTAACATCTTTAACCCTAGAACACTAACGTTGGGTGATTTTCACCCGTGCGATTGTGGTTTTGTTATTTTCATTGTGTTGCTTTTGTCTGAGTTGTGTGGGTCCTTGTGTAGCTTCATGCTGCTCACTGACGCTATTGAAGGTAGGCGTGTCTTATTGAAGGTGGCCGTGTATTATTGAAGGTAGGCGTGTCTTATTGAAGGTGGGCGTGTCTTATTGAAGGTAGGCGTGTCTTATTGAAGGTGAGCGTGTCTTATTGAAGGTAGGCGTGTCTTATTGAAGGTGGGCGTGTCTTATTGAAGGTAGGCGTGTCTTATTGAAGGTGGCCGTGTATTATTGGAGGTAGGCGTGTCTTATTGAAGGTGGGTGTGTCTTATTGAAGGTAGGCGTGTCTTATTGAAGGTGAGCGTGTCTTATTGAAGGTAGGCGTGTCTTATTGAAGGTGGGTATGTCTTATTGAAGGTAGGCGTGTCTTATTGAAGGTGGGCGTGTCTTATTGAAGGTGTGCATGTCTTATTGAAGGTAGGCGTGTCTTACTGAAGGTGGCCGTGTATTATTGGAGGTAGGCGTGTCTTATTGAAGGTGGGTGTGTCTTGTTGAAGGTAGGCGTGTCTTATTGAAGGTGGGCGTGTCTTATTGAAGGTGTGCATGTCTTATTGAAGACGGGTGTGTTTTATTGAAGGCGGGTGTGTCTTATTGAATGTGGGCGTGTCTTGTTGAAGGTGGGCGTGTCTTACTGAAGGTGGGTGTGTCTTATTGAAGGTAGGCGTGTCTTATTGAAGGTGGCCATGTATTATTGAAGGTAGGCGTGTCTTATTGAAGGTGGGTGTGTCTTATTGAAGGTAGGCGTGTCTTATTGAAGGTGGGCGTGTCTTATTGAAGGTAGGCGTGTCTTATTGAAGGTGGGCGTGTCTTATTGAAGGTAGGCGTGTCTTATTGAAGGTAGGCGTGTCTTATTGAAGGTGGCCGTGTATTATTGGAGGTAGGCGTGTCTTATTGAAGGTGGGTGTGTCTTATTGAAGGTAGGCGTGTCTTATTGAAGGTGAGCGTGTCTTATTGAAGGTAGGCGTGTCTTATTGAAGGTGGGTATGTCTTATTGAAGGTAGGCGTGTCTTATTGAAGGTGGGTATGTCTTATTGAAGGTAGGCGTGTCTTATTGAAGGTGGGTATGTCTTATTGAAGGTAGGCGTGTCTTATTGAAGGTGGGTATGTCTTATTGAAGGTAGGCGTGTCTTATTGAAGGTGGGCGTGTCTTATTGAAGGTGTGCATGTCTTATTGAAGGTAGGCGTGTCTTACTGAAGGTGGCCGTGTATTATTGGAGGTAGGCGTGTCTTATTGAAGGTGGGTGTGTCTTGTTGAAGGTAGGCATGTCTTATTGAAGGTGGGCGTGTCTTATTGAAGGTGTGCATGTCTTATTGAAGGTAGGCGTGTCTTATTGACGGTGGGCGTGTCTCTCTCCTCCAATCCCAGTTTTTTCAACAGACACATGCTCAGGTGGATGGGTTTTAACATTGAAGGAGACTTTTCCTTTACAGGACAAGGCTGTCCCAGGAACATGTGGACCAAAGAACACGTTCATAGCTCCATTATTTATATTTTTAATCATGTTTTATTGACGATCCTTTTTTCAGGATCCCCCCATGATACCTGTTTATCGTTTTATGAGAAGTTCTATAGGGTAAAATAAAAGAAGAGTACTTCAACTTGCCTTGTATTGTTGTATTTTAATATATTTTGATGAGAAGTATATTTTATCAGGTACATTATATCGGGTGAAATATACCCGACGTTAGCGATAGTGTTACTATTTTTAACGTTAGTGTTCTAGGGTTTTAATTAGAGAAAACTGAAAGAATATATATATTTTGGGCAAACACAACAGAGCTTTGAAATGCTTTTTGATTGATAACGGCGCTGACGGCAGGTTTGACGTGAGCGGAGCAGCTCCCCGGCCGCCGGCGGGCAGGTGGGGCAGCTGTGTCGGCTCCTCGCCGTCGCCGTTTGGGGGATTGCAGCAGGACGGGTAGCGGCTGGCGTAGCGGCTCTTCCAGGCCAAGCGGGTCAACATCTCCTTCTGGATCTGCTCTCGGTAGCAGTTCTGGCTCTGGGTCGTCAGCATCGCCTGCCAGAAGAAGAAAAATAAAAGCTTAATTTAGCGACACTTTTGACACGGTTTCACATTCATTTCCATCTCTTTTTAGACTAACAGTGACAGTTGTTTTTTGTTTTGTTTGGTGGATTTTGTTCCTCCAACAAGAAGCACCTGAAACCAGCTGAAAGGAGTTTGCGACGTCGTCCGTTGGTTTGTGGACTGAGTGGATTAAGTGACATAGAGACGCCGTATACTGCTCCGATAGTGGTAAAGACCTGTCAATCACCTTGTAGCCCCGCCCCTGCTTTATGGTCTGTTTGACTCTAAATGACCATAATTTAGAGTCATGCTGTATTGAAGAAGACTTGAAACTAGAGATTGAGACATAAACTCATGTTTACAATGTTTACTGAGGGAATACATCAAGAGAGAAGTAGAGTCATTTATATAGACTTCTATAGTCGCCCCCTGGTGGTCAGTAGAGAGAGTGCCGCTTTAACACATGAAGAATAAACTTCTATACAACAAGAGGAGTCGCCCCCTGGTGGTCAGTAGAGACAGTGCAGCTTTAACACATGAAGCATAAACTTCTATACAACCAGAGGAGTCGCCCCCCTGGTGGTCAGTAGAGGGAATGCAGCTTGAAGACACTTCCTCATTGGCTTCACGCGGCAGAACCGGAGGTTGCCGCTTGGTATAAACGCGTATGTCTGTTTGCTTTGTCCGTTCTGTGTTGGTGTAGAAACAATGGCGGACTCCATGAAGAGGACTTGCTCCCTATATAGACATGAAATGCTCTTTCTACGCTAAATACAACTATAGCTATACAACTATAATAAATAATAACTATTTATAGTTTCAGGTGATTACACACTCATGAAAACATAATTATGAATATTATTATATATATATATATATATATATATATATATCGCCTAAATGTCACACACTGTTCCTTTAATACAGATTCAACGGGTAAAGACCTAAACTATCACATGGACACAAATGCAGGTCATTGAATGTTGAAAGAAGATAAAACTGTTTAATCCACTTCTCCCATACAACACTAAACATTCCAAGTATACTCATAATTAATACTAAGAACGGTTAGTTTCACTATTTTTATCTTCAGGGCACCCTTCCAATACGATTATAAAGTGTAATGGAGAGGAATTCAGACAAAAGTGAAACCTTTGACATGAAAATATCAAATAGTTTCGCTAATTGTTTGTTTATGGTCGTAAGTAGAAAGAGTGTTTTATGTTTGAATAAAGTTGGAAAAACAAAGTCCACCAGGAACAAAGCAATAAAATGATCTCTTTCACAAACAAAAGAACAAAAGAACAAAAGATGCCATTGCTCGTTGCTGACATCCTTTTATGAAAAGATACGTTGAGATAATTGTAAAATATCTTCATTTACCTTTTGTGGATGCAGAGCTGTGCAGTGGCAGCTTCTCACCGTGGAAATGGGATGTGGATCAGATAACACTGTGTAACACAAGGAAACATGACACACACACACACACACACACACACACACACACACACACACACACACCGCTAGAAACCTGTCACCCTCACCTTTAACCTTTGGCAAATTGTTGAAGACAATTGGTCAATATTGCTGGGAGAAAAGCCATCCAAATATCTCTTAGTAGTTTTGTGTCTCTGTAGTTGTTTTAAGTGTATTTCTAAGTAGTTCTGAGTCTCTTTGTAGTTGTTTTGCGTATCTTTCTTAGTAGTTTTGTGTCTCTTTGTAGTTGTTTTGTGTATCTTTCTTAGTAGTTTTGTGTCTTTGTAGTTTTTTTTGCGTATCTTTCTTTGATGTTTTGTGTCTCTTTGTAGTTTTGTGTCTCTGTAGTTGTTTTGCGTATCCTTCTTAGTAGTTTTGTCTCTGTAGTTGTTTTGAATATCTTTCTTAGTAGTTTTGTGTCTCTGTAGTTGTTTTGCGTATCCTTCTTAGTAGTTTTGTCTCTGTAGTTGTTTTGAATATCTTTCTTAGTAGTTTTGTGTCTCTTTGTAGTTGTTTTGCGTATCTTTCTTAGTAGTTTTGTGTCTCTTTGTAGTTGTTTTGCGTATCTTTCTTAGTAGTTTTGTGTCCCTTTGTAGTTGTTTTGCATATCCTTCTTAGTAGTTTTGTCTTTTTGTAGTTGTTTTGTGTATCTTTCTTAGTAGTTTTGTGTCTTTGTAGTCGTTTTGCGTATCTTTCTTAGTAGTTTTTCGTCCCTTTGTAGTTGTTTTAAGTATCTTTCTTAGTAGTTTTGTCTCTATAGTTGTTTTAAGTATCTTTCTTAGTAGTTTTGAGTCTCTTTGTAGTTTTGTGTCTCTTTGTAGTTGTTTTGCGTATCTTTCTTAGTAGTTTATTGTCTCTTTGTAGTTTTTTTGCGTATCTTTCTTAGTAGTTTTGTGTCTCTTTGTAGTTGTTTTAAGTATCTTTCTTTGTAGTTTTGTGTCTCTTTGTAGTTGTTTTGCGTATCCTTCTTAGTAGTTTTGTGTCCCTTTGTAGTTTTGTGTCTCTTTGTAGTTGTTTTGCGTATCCTTCTTAGTAGTTTTGTGTCTCTTTGTAGTTGTTTTGCGTATTTTTCTTAGTAGTTTTGTCTCTGTAGTTGTTTTGCGTATCTTTCTTAGTAGTTTTGTGTCTCTTTGTAGTTGTTTTAAGTATCTTTGTATGGAGGTGTCTCATCCTCACAGAGACAAGACAATTATTCTCCAGGCTTTGATCCTACACGGTATTATAACAGCTCCACTACAGTCAGTCTTAAACTTGATGATGTATTGGCAGCTACAAGCACATGAGCATTTAAACACCACATCACACATGCATTAAATGACCTATTCCATGTGTTCCACCACTCTTTGCATTCTTTAAAAAAAAACATTTATTAAAACAAGTTCAAAGTCTCACACAACTTTACAATAACAAATAGATTTGGTATGAGAAAACAATACAAAGAATTCAGAGAGATTTTTATATAAACTGTCACATTCCACCCAAAAGATCCAATTAAATGTTGACAATATGTTCACTTGGCTAATAAACCAGAAGACCATATTTCTCAATAAACTTGTAGTTTAAGAAAAAAAAAGAAAATGTGAATCATCTCCCCAAAAAGCCACATCCAGTAGAGGATTAGATTTACTGACATTGTTGGATTTTACTTTTGGTGTTTTAATAAAGTCTCATACTCAACTTCCAACCAACTTCTTTTTAAGTAGAGCTTTTCATTCTTATTTAGTATTCACAGAAACACTTGACTTGTGTACATTATAGTTAAATGATTAAATGTATCTCGTTGTGTCTATTTCTATCTTCCTGTAAATTGAGGAACTGTGTGAAACATTGAAAAAACATAAAACCACAGATTATTTTTGTGTGTTCTCTTGATTTCTGTTTTATTTTGAAAAACAAGCAGGAAGTGGTATTGAACAGACAGGAAGTTAAAGCAGCTCTGAACACTCAGGTTTTACTTTTACTGAATGTTAACTATGATTCTGCTCTACTCTTTTTTTGTATACAATCTACATAAATAGATTGAAACATATTCACTTTTAAGAAGTGAAGAGTTGTTTACTAATCACCTCCTTAGTTGATTAAGGAAAAGTCTCTATCAGACCTGTTGTTTTGACACGCAGACCTTCAGTGGTGATATCTTCGCTTTATCTGGAGTGAAAATGAATGGGAACATCTTCTCAGTGAAAGTGTGTGTGAAGGTGTGTATGTGTGTGTTAGTATCAGGATCAGAGAACGACAGCTTTCCTCTGTTCCAGTCCAGATTCACTCTGATCCTCTGAGGATTCTTCTGCAAGACGATAAAAGTGACTGGAGCTGATGGTGACCATGCAAAGTATTTATCTTTATGGAACCATACTGCCCATATTTCAGACTGTGTGCGTCCCTTCCTCCGGACAGACTCTGCTATCACACCCAGTGACCAGAATGTACTGTCTCCTACCTCGACATCCCAGCTGTGAGTCCCAGAGTCAAATCCCTCAGAGCCCAGAACAGAACAACGTTTATCAAACCTCTCTGGATTATCAAGAAACTTCCGTTTCTCTCCTTGTGTCACACTGGTCAGATCTTCAGACAGAAGGAGTCCTGGATGAGCAGTGTTTGGGTCCAGAACCACAGGAGTGTAGGAGACCAGGTCCTTCATCTTGTTCCAGATGTTGAAGGTCAGGTTGCCCAGGTGTTTGGCCTCGTCTATCAGAGCTCCTGAGAGCAGCTGTGGATCCTCCAGCAGGGGGCGCTGCTGGACTCGTTCCACTGCAGCCTTGTAGTTGTTGAGGAATGAGACGTCTTCAGCTCTCAGCTCGTCCTCTGTGGCTCTGACTGTGTCTGAAAGAGCTGCTATCTCTCTGCTCAGAGCCTCCATCTTCTCCTTCATCATCTGACTCTTCTGCTCCTCTTCCTCCCTCAGTGCAGCCATCCTGGCCTCCTCTTCCTCCTCTAGAAACTGGTGAAGCTTCTTAAACTGATCCTGAATCTGCCTCTCTGTGCGTCGGGCCTGGACCTTCATGTGTTTTGCTGTTTGATCAGACTTCACTTTAACTTGTTCAAAGACCTTTAACTTCTCCTTTAAGGGCTCCAGAGTTTCCTGAAGCTTCTTCCTGAGTTCTGCAGCAGCTTCATCAATGGGTCTGAATCTGTGGTCGGTGTGTTTCTCTGAGTCTCTGCAGATGAGACACACTGGCTGCTGATGGTCCAGACAGAAGAGTCTGAGTTTCTCAGAGTGCAGACTGCAGCGAGTCTCTGGATCTCTCTCCAGTAAGAAGGCATCACACAGGTTCTTTAACACCAGGTTTGAAGGTGGTTGTTTCCATGAAGATATTCTCCTACAAACTGGACACGCCTGAGTTGGTTTCTCTCTCCACCATCTCTTCAGACAGTCTTTACAGAAGCTGTGGCTACATGCCAGAATAACAGGATCTCTAAAGACTTCCTTACAGACCGGACAGCAGAGATCCTCCTCTGATCTGGAAGCCATGTTGTCTCTGAGTGGAGCTGAAACACAGCAGACAGCACGTTAAAACAGGAAGTCACTTGTTTACCTGCTGCATAAAGTTGCCTCAGTTACTTTCATTTCAGTCTTTGAGTGATTTTGTTTTCAGTCAGCAGCAGGTTGTTGTAGTACTTGAACCTGCACTCAAATAGTAAAAAAAAAAAAAAAAAAAAAGACCTCCTAACATCTAACCATAACCACTTCTCCTTAACCTCTGTGGAAAACGTCACAGGGTCAAGGAAAGATGGGAAGGAGAATTCATGAGGAGTTAGGAGAAGACAACCGCGGAGTTTAGAGGATCAGACTTCACTTTCACATAGTAAACTACACCAAGGAGTTTAGCTCCCAGTAAACTACACCAAGGAGTTTAGCTCCCAGTAAACTACACAGCTCCAAGTAAACTATACAGAGGAGTTTAGCTCACAGTAAATGATGCACGGAGGGAATGTAAGTACAGGTAGTTACATAATGTGACTTTCTGTAGTTGTTAACGATGGTTACCTGCTTACATTTAGGTTTACTTGAGGCAAATGAACGGCATAGTGGGCTATGTTAACACTAAGCTAGCTATTTTTGTGTATTTCTTTTATCTGGCTCCAATGCTTCCTGGATCTAGTCCGATGGTGTTTTTCTCTGTACATTACGATCCTAGTTTGACTTTATTATAGTGAATGCGTTGGGTGCTTTCCATTTCAGCCCATCATACAATATGTATTCGATAATCAAGATGTACTTGAAATGTGTTTATATTTTTATTATTCATGTTTTTGTCCTTCTATTTAAATGGTATATTTGACACTGAACTAGTTCATCTTTATCGCAGTGATAGTGTCCAAATGAGCATAAAATACCACTGGTATGAAGTGGCGGGCCGTGGGTTTTGTATATGCGCCTTCAGTGGATCAGCGCACCTGTGACGAATCAGACGTCCAGACCTTCTAGAAGCTTTTTAATGTATTTTAAATCAGGCTACTCTTCCACAGAGAAAGAAAGGTGAAATGTGATTGGATAAGATGCTGTTAAGCAGCTCCCAAACAGAGGCATACCAGAGCTCTGAAGCAGAGGAACAGATAAAGACAGCAGCTGTGCAGTGAGAAAGTAAGCGAATAGGGAAAAATAATTATAATACATGTAGTGTATTAGTGAAACAAAATTACATTATAAAATAGCTATAACTTTGTGATTCTGTTTAGGCCAGCAGAGAAGGCTTAGAAGGCCCTGACGGCCCACCACTGCTGGTATGTAAAAACTACACAGACAACAAAATAGATGTAAATGTTGATCAAAATCGTATTCCATTCTGCTCAAAATAAAACAAGTAAACAACTAAAAAGTTGACACGGTCAGATCCGTTCTCCATCCATTGGATTTGGGAGTGACGCGGATATGAAAGATACTTTTCCTGCTTGTAAAGGAAAGACGGATAAACTATTTCTCTCTCTTATTTGAGAAAAGTTCATATTTGTGTTCACTATGACCCTGACATTCTGTCTCGTGTGTTATCATATACTGAATGAATGCAAGCAAAACTCCAGAGCAAAATCACACTCTTTCTGATTGAACCAATCTATGAACTGTCTGAAACAATGGATGCGCACGCACACATGCCGGTTCCCTAGGGGCTAAGCCCCCCCTTTCTTCTAATCGTGCTCCTTCCCATCTTTCCTTGATCCTGTGACGTTCTCCACAGAGGTCGAGGAGACGTGGTTATTAGACGTTAGGAGGAAATGTTTTAACTATTCGACCGCAGGTGAAGTCTCAGCTTTGTAAAGAAGGTAAATCTTACCGCGTGTCTGTGGGTGAGTCTCTTCTCACTGAACGTAACAAACGGTTTCCTGTTTCTCTCGGATGACGTCATGTAAGAGGCGGAGCTTCCTCTGGGGTAGTCCGTCACTTTGAAGGAGACAAGGAAAGTTTATTTGTAGAGCACATTTAAAAAACGAGGCGATTCAAAGTGCTTCACATGAAACCATTAAAAGCATCAAAACATATTGCAGAATAAAACAAGACTTCTGTTTTATCTTTATTTAATTTTAGAAAATTCTGGAACCTCCATTTGTTGATTTCTTCAATGCATTTATCCATCCTTAGTATTATAGTGATATAGTTATGTAGATGTGTGTCGTCTGCATAATTATGATAATACACTTTTGAAATCGTGTGAACTAGCAGTGGACTAAATGATAGGTTCGGCGGAGCCCAATTCTTGTGAGAAACATCAGTCACCAAGCATTTTAGATCAACCAGTCTTCACTGTAAATCTATCAATGCCTACACAAATATACATACACAAAGATTCATTGATAACAAACAATTATCGAGCTCTGTGGATGTTGTGTGGTGAGGAACGAAGAGTTCAGTTCTTGGTTTTAGGAGAGAAGAAGAGTTCAGTTCTTGGTTTTAGGAGAGAAGAAGAGTTCAGTTCTTGGTTTTAGGAGAGAAGAAGAGTTCAGTTCTTGGTTTTAGGAGAGAGAAGAAGAGTTCAGTTCTTGGTTTTAGGAGAGAGAAGAAGAGTTCAGTTCTTGGTTTTAGGAGAGAGAAGAAGAGTTCAGTTCTTGGTTTTAGGAGAGAAGAAGAGTTCAGTTCTTGGTTTTAGGAGAAGAAGAAGAGTTCAGTTCTTGGTTTTAAGAGAGAAGAAGAGTTCAGTTCTTGGTTTTAGGGGAAGAAGAAGAGTTCAGTTCTTGGTTTTAGGGGAAGAAGAAGAGTTCAGTTCTTGGTTTTAGGAGAGAGAAGAAGAGTTCAGTTCTTGGTTTTAGGAGAGAGAAGAAGAGTTCAGTTCTTGGTTTTAGGAGAGAAGAAGAGTTCAGTTCTTGGTTTTAGGAGAGAAGAAGAGTTCAGTTCTTGGTTTTAGGAGAGAAGAAGAAGAGTTCAGTTCTTGGTTTTAGGAGAGAAGAAGAAGAGTTCAGTTCTTGGTTTTAGGAGAGAAGAAGAAGAGTTCAGTTCTTGGTTTTAGGAGAGAAGAAGAGTTCAGTTCTTGGTTTTAGGAGAGAAGAAGAGTTCAGTTCTTGGTTTTAGGAGAGAAGAAGAGTTCAGTTCTTGGTTTTAGGGGAAGAAGAAGAGTTCAGTTCTTGGTTTTAGGAGAGAAGAAGAGTTCAGTTCTTGGTTTTAGGAGAAGAAGAAGAGTTCAGTTCTTGGTTTTAAGAGAGAAGAAGAGTTCAGTTCTTGGTTTTAGGAGAGAGAAGAAGAGTTCAGTTCTTGGTTTTAGGAGAAGAAGAAGAGTTCAGTTCTTGGTTTTAGGAGAGAAGAAGAGTTCAGTTCTTGGTTTTAGGAGAGAAGAAGAGTTCAGTTCTTGGTTTTAGGAGAGAAGAAGAGTTCAGTTCTTGGTTTTAGGAGAGAAGAAGAGTTCAGTTCTTGGTTTTAGGAGAGAAGAAGAGTTCAGTTCTTGGTTTTAGGAGAAGAAGAAGAGTTCAGTTATTGGTTTTAGGAGAAGAAGAAGAGTTCACTTCCTGGTTTTAGGGGAAGAAGAAGAGTTCAGTTCTTGGTTTTAGGGGAAGAAGAAGAGTTCAGTTCTTGGTTTTAGGAGAAGAAGAAGAGTTCAGTTCTTGGTTTTAGGGGAAGAAGAAGAGTTCAGTTATTGGTTTTAGGAGAAGAAGAAGAGTTCAGTTATTGGTTTTAGGAGAAGAAGAAGAGTTCAGTTCTTGGTATTAGGAGAGAAGAAGAGTTCAGTTATTGGTTTTAGGAGAAGAAGAAGAGTTCAGTTCTTGGTTTTAGGAGAGAAGAAGAGTTCAGTTATTGGTTTTAGGAGAAGAAGAAGAGTTCAGTTCTTGGTTTTAGGAGAGAAGAAGAGTTCAGTTATTGGTTTTAGGAGAAGAAGAAGAGTTCAGTTCTTGGTTTTAGGAGAGAAGAAGAGTTCAGTTCTTGGTTTTAGGAGAGAGAAGAAGAGTTCAGTTCTTGTTTTTAGGAGAGAAGAAGAGTTCAGTTCTTGGTTTTAGGAGAAGAAGAAGAGTTCAGTTCTTGGTTTTAGGAGAGAAGAAGAGTTCAGTTCTTGGTTTTAGGAGAAGAAGAAAAGTTCAGTTATTGGTTTTAGGAGAGAAGAAGAGTTCAGTTATTGGTTTTAGGAGAAGAAGAAGAGTTCAGTTCTTGGTTTTAGGAGAGAAGAAGAGTTCAGTTCTTGGTTTTAGGAGAGAAGAAGAGTTCAGTTCTTGGTTTTAGGAGAGAAGAAGAGTTCAGTTCTTGGTTTTAGGGGAAGAAGAAGAGTTCAGTTCTCAACACAATCCTAAGGATGGGAGGACTCAGTTGCTCCTTCATTCGTAGCTCGCCATCCTATTTCCAGTCATCACTGTGATCCGGATGCTACAAAAACCTGACCTACAACAGGTCCAAGAACAGTTAAGTTCAAAACAAAAAGGTTAACAGCAGCACCCACAGCTCTACCTCACACAAAATAATCCGGAAACAAAGAAAACAAACCTACATGCAACAAAACAAAGTAAAAGTCACTCAACAGGTATTGCCGATATGCTAACTGCTAAGCTAGCGGGAGCTAATCAAACGCTAACCCGCAGTAGTCTGTCTACTTACATGTACGTGACTCATTGCTAAGCTAGCGGGAGCTAGCTACAAGTTAAACCAGCCACACGGTTACTGCGCTCACCGCTGCCTGCAGAGGAGTCCGCTCACGTTTCACCCTGCAGTATCACAGCACCGGAAGTGACGTTTCACCCTGCCGCGTCACAACACCGGAAGTGACCGTCTTCTTCTTCTTTGGGGATTTTAAGTCGGTTGGCAAACAACTGTTTGGTGCATTAGAGTGTGGATCAGGATGTCTAGCACTTGCCCTATTAACAAATAACACTACTAAATGAAATAACAAAAACAACCAACAATAAAACAAAAATAAAATATAACAAATATATGTATATATATATATATAAGCTATATATAGCTTCAACAAACCAAACCTTAACAAACCAACCAAAACAAACCAACCAAAATAAATATACCCAGGACTCATATTCCCTCAATAATCTTTGCTATCCTAAAATTCTGCAATAGTGCTTTATAGCACCCAAAGTGACTTTATTTTTCTTCTTTTAAGGCGGATGGCATCCAAAAAAAAAGGTGCATTTTCGCCACCTACTGCATTGGAGTGTGGACCAGAAACATTTATCCCTTTATCAAAATAAATCAAAATAAAATAAAATAAAAAAGGAGCCTTGCCACTTTCGGTGCACTAAATCCTTCCACTCAATCCTGTTTCTTTCAGATACTGCAGTACCTTTCCTGCCCCCTAGGTTAATGCATCTTTTAATTGTAGCTCCTCTACTGCCAGCCTCCTCTTCAACCTGTCTCGCTCCACTCTGAATTCCTGGCAATGACAAATGACATACTCCTCTACATTGCAGTGCTCACATAGTCCAGTTGGGGGTTTATTTATTAGTTGCATTGTTTTGTTTAGCTTTGTGTGTCCATACCTCAGTCTATATATAAAAATAAATATATGTCCTTCTTTAGTGCTTCCTCTGGATGTCCTCCCTTTGCCCACTTCCTTCTGAATAGCATAAAGATGGCATCCCACCTGTGCTGCCATTCCTTAATAATGTTTCTTTTGATTATTGATTTGGCTTCTGCTTTGCTGAATAAAATGTCTTTCTTGTTCTGACATTCCAATGCTTGCTTTGCTAATTTATCTGCTGCTTCATTTCCCTTTACACCCACATGAATGATACCAAAATACCCAAATGCTTAAGTCGGAACAGTGTTTCGTATATTTCATTGATTAAATCCTGCCTGCTATGATGTGAATGATTGTAGTGACAATAATGTTGAACTGGAATCCAAACAGATGATGACCTCACTGATCTGAACCTCCTCCTCCCACTGCAGTGCTGTTAAAATGGCCAATGTCTCTACTGTATACACCGACAGATGGCCTGATGTTCTCCGTTTGACCTCATACTGAAAGGATGGGATGGTGACAGCAAAACCCGGTTCAACCTGTATTAGGATCTTTAGATCCATCTGGGGTAAATGATTGATCCTCCACCATTCCTGCAATATTACCAATATTTTTAAGTCTGTTTCCTGTTTCTCTCTGATGACGTCATATAAGGGGCGGGGCTTCCTCATGTGCTTCCTCATGTGAGGTTTCCTCATGTGCTCTGTCCGGGTCCTTGAATGGTGAATATGTTGGTAGGATGAGGGTTAAATGGTGAAAGTGCCACAGAATCATTTGTGAATAAATGTAAATGAATCATAACAATTTGTTTTAAACTAGAAGAAAATCTAAACTAAATTAAACATTACACGTGTTTGTTTTTTCGCACACAGAAGAGTGACAGAAGAGTCATCTGGATGCTAGTTTCCTTGTTGATGTTGACAAAATGAAACTTTTTCTTATTTCTTTTCTTATTCCACTTATCATGTGAACTATAAAAACCTTTGTGTTTCAGCACCTTCGTGGCTCATTGTTGCCCTGAAGCATCAAACCAAAATCAGGCATATTGACACATTTTATGATCAATATATTACCAGACCCCACCCAGCTCCACCAACAAATGGGGTGGAATATTATTAATATTACAGTATTTTTGGTGAGTAGTGTTGTTTTGTGGAGGTATAGAAGGTCCCGTTCTGACGGCCATATTAAACACTTCACGGCACGCTGCAACACTTTATGACAAAAAAAGTAACTACCTGAATTAATCTTGACATGTTTTAATGCTGTAAAGCAGATAGTCTTCACTTTAGATGAGGTCACAGAACATACTTAACTAATACTTAACTAACGAGTAGTAACTACTGAATTAATCATGAATTGCAGTATCAAAACATGTTTATAAAGTGCATATCTAAATCATTATATGTATAAATAAATGACATTTAATTTTCTTTTATCATTTACTAAGACTTTATAAATGATCTTATTAATCATCTATAAGTCATTAATACTTTATTTACAAATAAGGAATCCATCATTTATAAAGTATGAAAACCCAAGCTTATTAATCAAGAATGAAACATTTATAACTGTGTTTATGAATTGCATACTAATGAGTTACTAATGAGTATTCATGTTGGGACAATGCTTTATAAATGATGAATTAAGTGTTTATTCATGCTTTACTAATGCTAAATAGTGTGTACTTATTATAAAGTGCTAACAATGAATGTGTTCTGAAAGTTTGGTCTCATAGTCACTGTTTAGTCATAATGATTTTGTCATAAAGCGTCATAGAGGCTGTAAAGAGGTTAATGTGGCCGTAGCCTTGAGAGAAAAAAACATTTATAAATATTATCAAGTCGAGTTGAGATTCCAGAAAAGCTGCCGTCAGGAAAAAAGATCACAAAAAGATCAGAACACAGAGCTTATAGGATTAGAAAAATTCGTATAAAAAAGTTGATTTATGTATTTTCACTTATCACAAAGGGATTTAATAACAAAGAAATGATTGTAACGTTGATTCTGTTGAGTAAAAGCACTAAAAGATAGAAAACTGATGGATCTGACCAGTGGCGGGCCGGTGATTTTCTACCCTGAGTCATAGTCTAGATCAGCTGTTTAAATATTGTTTAATAGATTAATAAGAACACGTTTTGGATTGCCATTGGCTGCTTTTCTTTCATTTCCATTTGGTAATAATGAAGTTATAAATGTTGGTAATCGAGGACAGAAGGAGCCGGGAATCGAACCCCAGTGGATGAACCGCTCTACCTGCTGAGTCTGTGTACAACATGAAACAATAAAACACTTTAGTTTTGTTGATCCCTTTATTATGGAAGCAAACAAAGATCATAACAGTGTTATTCTTACAAACATGATTAAATATTAGATAATATTTTACCCTGAAAAACATGAAACTTGTGTTCTTCTATTTAAACTTTAATATTCTCAACATCGTGTTTCCACGTTACGTAACCTGATCAGAGGTCTGATTGATTGATGATCACTGGTAGCGTCGTATGTTCACGTTTAACGTTTTTATATCAAACACAAATCATTAATTCTTTGAAGTCTTAAAATGACCGACTGAAAATATCAAAGAGGGAAATTCAGGTTGATGGTTTTCAAAGTAAAATATATCAACAATTTCAATCAGGTTTCGTTACAATTTCAGATTTAAAGTTACAATTAACAGAAACACTTGACTTGTATGTATTTTATATATATTTATGTACATTTTAGCTAAATGTGTATTTATATCCTCCTATAAATTGTTTTGGGAACTGTGTGAAATATTGAAAAAACTTAAAACCACAGATTCTAGTGTTCTCTTGATTGTCTTTTTTGCTCTTTTTCTCCCCTTATTTCCTGTTTCTGTTTGCTGCTGAAAATATTTGACAGACAACAGAGATCAATAAAGTTTAAACTGAATTCATCATTTGTTTTTGTACACAATCTACATAAAAGATTGAAACATATTCACTTTTAAGAAGTGAAGAGTTGTTTACTAATCACCTCTGTAGAGGCTCTAACCTGAACCAATTTAAGACTTAGAGCCACTAGGGGGGGCGAACGGGAGAACATGTTCGGACGCGTGTTCTTGCCACAAACAAATCCAATGTCCAGTGTGCTGTGTCTCTTTAATCCATTTATTCTCTGCTCTGTGGCACCATAGCATAAATCTGCAATGTCCAATACACTTGAATTAATTTTGTCTTACATGTTGCAGCACAACACAGGATACAACACTTGATCTTGGCCGAAAACGCACGAGAAGCTGACTCGACCGGTCAAAAACTATTGTGCTTCCCATCCACCCACACATGGGCCCTATTCTTCGTAGCTGGCTTACTGAGTGAGCTAGCTGGCAAATTTTCAAGATAAGATGACGTACCGTAAACGTCGGGTTAAAAGCCGCTCCTACGGCCGTTCAGTGTCCCCGCTGTAGCAAGCTAGTAGCAGCGCTAGCTATCGCTGCTGCTAGCTCCCCGCTGCTGCACCGGCCGCTGCCGCTGCTACTGCCTGTGTCCCCTCTGCCCAAGTCGGGTGTCGAGCCTGGTCCCGCTACCTTCGGTGGTTTTCGGGGAGCTAGCGGAAGTTAGCGGGGAAGTGACGGAGCGCTAGCAGGAGCCCCAGCTGGCTACAGCGGGGAGCTAACGGGGACATAAGGTCCGAACCGAAGGTAGTAGCGGCGCGTAACCCGACGTTTACGGTAGGTCAGGCTTTTCGGTTCCTTGGAGCAAGTTTTGAAAAATCACCATAGCAACACATCCAAAAATGTAAACCTGCTCACGCGTAGGCTAACTGAAATTCACTGGATAAGCTGGCCACTCCCACCGGACAAAAAAAGGCAGCTCCCTTCCGAAGGAGCAATATTAGTTATATTAGTTTTATAGGGAGAGAGTTCTTCCAGATCGGCAAGATCCGTTCTCACATCATCATGACTTCCTGTACAAGCGCTATCGATTCTGCCGACAAGGAATCATTTATGTACGAGAGCTTCTCGAGCCGTATTGAACACCACACGCCCATCGCCCATCTCACAGACTGCATAGACTATCAGCCGCTGCATGCCGTGCTGTTCGTGAAGTTTATTTAGCGCTTAAGAAACTTATGGATGTGTTGAAAGCACTCATAATTATATGACAGTGTTATTAGTACACCATACATATCATTATTGTAGAACATGATTACGGTGGACTTATGATAAGAAGAATACAGAGAATCACACACAATTTCTTATCACTGCTTCAATTGATTGAATTTCTGATTATGAATAATACATACATACATACTGATCCGCCCATACACATATTCAAACACCTAACCTAGTTATATGGTAATCTACACATACATGAATATACACATATATAGTACATGATACATACAGTACATATATCCTCATAAGTATATATTAATTTGTATACTACTGCCAGCAGGCACATTTAAATACATATAATCTGATTGATTTGGGTGATGAAGCACTTAAAATGAGCTGATACATTTTCCCAACACTGACGCATTGAACTTGTCTGCGTTCCTCTGAGTTTATTTGCCATTGTACTGTTAGAACATCGTGGCGTCAGTACTCAATTATGATCCCTTCTGAAGAGGAACAGGCACGCGCATTCATCCAGATGACTGACGTCTGGCTAGAATTAACGAGACCGTTTCAGCACGGATCTTCCGTGGAGGAACCGAGTTCAATCATCAATCTGACGTCAATCATCTCGTTAATTTGAGCTGGATAATAGGACATTTGCTCAACTTTGTTGAACCACGTACGAAGAATAGGGCCCTGGTTCCCATTACCTGGCACTTCCTTATATGCCCACACCAAGTTAATGTGCCACCCTGTGTTCAAATGAAGGAAGTACATGTTCCCATTCACCCAGTGTTACCCTCAAACAATAAACACCCTTTTGGCTCCAACAACCTCCTTCAAACTAAAGTCTCTATCAGACCTGTTGTTTTGACACACAGACCTTCAGTGGTGATATCTTCACTTGATCTTTAGTGATAATGATTGGAAACATCCTCTCAGTGAAAGTGTGTGTGAAGGTGTGTATGTGTGTGTTAGTGTCAGGATCAGAGAACGACAGCTTTTTTCTCTTCCAGTCCAGATTCACTCTGATCCTCTGAGGATTCTTCTTCACAATGAGAACAGTGAGTGGAGCTGATGGTGACGATGATGAGTATTTACCTACTAAGAACCCTATTCTCCATAATCCAGACTCTTTGTCTCTCTTCCACTGGACAGACTCTGCTATCACACCCAGTATCCAGGCTGTACTGTCTCCTACCTCGACATTCCAACTGTGAGTCCCAGAGTTAAATCCCTCAGAGCCCAGAACAGAACAGAAATGATTGAACCTCTCTGGATTATCAGGAAGCATCTGTCTCTTTCCTCCTATCACACTGGTCAGATCTTCAGACAGGATGAGTCTTGAACCAGCAGTGTTTCGGTCCAGAACCACAGGAGTGTAGGAGACCAGGTCCTTCATCTTGTTCCAGATGTTGAAGGTCAGGTTGCCCAGGTGTTTGGCCTCGTCTATCAGAGCTCCTGAGAGCAGCTGTGGATCCTCCAGCAGGGGGCGCTGCTGGACTCGTTCCACTGCAGCCTTGTAGTTGTTGAGGAATGAGACGTCTTCAGCTCTCAGCTCGTCCTCTGTGGCTCTGACTGTGTCTGAAAGAGCTGCTATCTCTCTGCTCAGAGCCTCCATCTTCTCCTTCATCATCTGACTCTTCTGCTCCTCTTCCTCCCTCAGTGCAGCCATCCTGGCCTCCTCTTCCTCCTCTAGAAACTGGTGAAGCTTCTTAAACTGATCCTGAATCTTCCTCTCTGTGCGTCGGGCCTGGACCTTGATGTGTTCTGCTGTTTGATCAGACTTCACTTTAACTTGTTCAAAGACCTTTAACTTCTTCTTTAAGGGCTCCAGAGTTTCCTGAAGCTTCTTCCTGAGTTGTGCAGCAGCTTCATCGATGGGTCTGATTCTGTGGTCGGTGTGTTTCTCTGAGTCTCTGCAGATGTGACACACTGGCTGCTGATGGTCCAGACAGAAGAGTCTGAGTTTCTCAGAGTGCAGACTGCAGAGAGTCTCTGGAGCTCTCTGGTCTCTCTTCAGTAAGGACTCACACAGGTTCTTTAACGCCAGGTTACGAGGTGGTTCTGTCCTTGAAGATCTTCTGTTACAAACTGGACACTCCTGAGTGTGTTTCTCTCTCCACCATCTCTTCAGACAGTCTTTACAGAAGCTGTGGCTACATGACAGAACAACAGGATCTCTAAAGACTTCCTGACAGACCGGACAGCAGAGATCCTCCTCTGATCTGGAAGCCATGTTGTCTCTGAGTGAAGCTGAAACACAGAAAGTACATGAGTCATGGCTCCCTCCTCCTCTATAACTTCACTGTGTTGAGTCAAACTCACATTCAGGGTGTGGAGTGTCAGCAGGTTGAAGCAGCAGTGTTGTAGTGTTCCTCTTTTCTCTCCTGCAGCTGAACTCACTCAGAGGAAGTTGTTAGTTTGGTCTGAAGGTGAATCTGATTGTCTCTCTTTCAGACTGTGTCTCTTTAGTGAAGAAGAAGCACAAACTGTTTGTCTCAGGTGAGTCAAGTGAGGGGCGGAGCTTTGTGACTCCTCCTCTGCTAAACGCTTCACCTGGAACACAGAGGAGTGTTTCATTCCACAAACACCTCCACACAGTTAACAGGTTTTACCTCATTTCATCTGCAGGAAGAACATTTTCACCTTCATGGTTTATTGTTTCCTGTTACTGTTGGTAATCAACATAATGCTGTCTGATATCATTTACATAAATACACACATGACGGGACGCTGCATCATTAACGGACATGTAGTCCACATCAAGAACAAATTCACTAGAACCAGTCACATTTAGTTCTAAAAAAACATGACAAAACAATCCAACAAAACTGTGGCACTAAAACATTGCACACTCAAGCCATCAGAAGCGCTGAAATCTGATTGGATGAAAGCTCTCCTTAAAAAAAAGCTTCAGGCGCTGCAGGCTGGAAGCTGAGCAACAGAGGAAGACAGGCGCTGTGCAATGAGAAAATAAGCTAATAGGGAAAAATAATTATAACACTGTATAATTGTGTATTTGTGGAAAACAATTAAATTATTAAATAGCTATAACTTTGTGATTCTGTTTAGGCCAGCAGAGAAGGCTTAGCAGGCCTTGACGGCCCCCAACTGACCAAACTCCTCCGTTCTCGGAGCTCTAAAACGCTCGGTGTGAATGTAGCAAAAGATATGCGTTTTAAAATGGAAATGTAGTCGTGTGGACGCGGCCTCTTTGTTTCTGGATCGAAGCACAAACTGTTTGTCTCAGGTGAGTCAGGAGAGGGGCGGAGCTTTGTCCCTCCTCCTCTGCTAAATGCTTTACCGGGAACACAGAGGTGTGTTTCATTCCGGGCGGAATGAGCATACTTATAAACGCACTGTTACAACTCCTTCATAGTGTCATATTGCTTTTTGGAGAATTATGATGATAAGTTCATAGTAGATGCAAAAGTATACGTATGTACAATATATTATGTTGAACATTGTTGGTCCTGGATGGATCACAGCCAACCCAATTATTTTCCACACAACTCCTTGTCCTTGGTCATGGTGGCCACAGCACTTAAAAGAATAAATCAGAATCAGAATCAGAACCATTTATTGCCATGTATGCTTACGCATACAAGGAATTTGTCCTGGCGGAAGGTGCATACATTTAACATTTAACAGACAATAAACATTTAACAGTAAACGGAGTGCAAAACTATTTACAATTTGATCTAAATCTACAGTAGAATACAGTAGAATACAGTAGAATATAAAAAATTAAAGTTAAAATAACTTTAAAGTTAAAATAAAGTGCACGGTCAACAGATAGCAGTACTTTAAGGTGGGATGTAAGTGGTATGTGAAGGTGACAAGTGTAAAGTAAAGTGGTAAAGTGTATTTAAATACACTTTACCCCGTGTCCTGCCGATTCCTGCTCCCCGTATCCTGTCGGCGCCCCGACCGATTCCGGCTCCCCCGGGCTTTGCCCCCCCGAGCCCGGCTCCCCGTGTGCTGCCGGCTCCCCGTGTCCTGTCAGCGCCCCGACCTGTTCCCGGCACCCCCGAGCCCGGCACCCCCGAACACAGTTTCCCCGAACCAAGTTTCCCCGAGTCAAGTTTCCCCGAGCCTAGTGTCCCCGAGTCCAGTGTCCCCGCTGCCGCCTCGCAGCCGTCCCAAGTCCCCACTGCCGCCTTCAAGCCGTTCCCTGTCCCGGCTGCCGCCTTCAAGCCGCTGTCGACACCGGGTTCCCCACCGGCGGCCCGACACCCGGTCCTGACACATTCTATACCGGAGATCACCGTCAGAAGAGTCATAGACTCTATCAACTCCCACCTCCACTAGCTAGCCTCTCCGGCGGAGAACCAAGCTGGGTGACACCGTGGCGGGGTGAGACTCGCTGCGGCACGAGTAGCAGCTGCTGCCGCCGGCTGCACTATTTGAGCTCAAAAAGTGTTGTCAGCGTTACCTGCAGCAGCTAGCTCCCGGGTAGCGGGACCAGCCCCGGCTCAACGCCCGACGCAGGCAGCGGCAACAGCAACAAAACAGTAACACAAACAGCAGTTCACTCACCACATGCTGTTCACTTAAAGACAAAGTCCACCCTCCTCTCTTTGTTAAACAGTTCAATGACGCGGTTGTACAGTTTATCGGTGAGCTTCAGTTCCAGTACCAGCTCCTTTTAGGGAGGAAAATGTCCGCTCGACAGTCGCAGTCAATATTAGGATCGTCACCGCCAAACATGCCCGTAAGCCTCCATGCGAAAGGCGTCATCAGTAAATCCACCAGCAAGTCCGGTTCTCCTCCTCCTTCAGCCATTGAGTGTTAAAAAAAACTAACAATGTCTTCTTAACGTCTCTGACTACTATTGAGTTCTGCTAGCAGCTAGGTAGCTTTCCGTTGACACAGGAGTCATGCTGGCCCACTGACCAATTACAGCTGACCAAGCATACGTCCAGAGCAAGCGCTTTTCCGTCAAAGACTACGCCCAGCATGTCAAACTAAAGATCTGATTGGTTGAAGACTATGACAATCGCCGATAATGTCCACTCTCTGTGTACTTTAATCTGCAAAGACCTGCTAGATCAGCAAAGACCAGCTAGAAGGCGCTCTGCTTCCATAGAGACATAGAGGTGAAATCTGATTGGATGAAAGCTCTCCTTAAAAAAAAGCTTCAGGCGCTGCAGGCTGGAAGCAGAGCAACAGAGGAAGACAGGAGCTGTGCAATGAGAAAATAAGATAATAGGGAAAAAATATTATAATACATGTAGTGTATTTGTGAAAAACAATTAAATTATAAAATAGCTATAACTTTGTGATTCTGTTTAGGCCAGCAGAGAAGGCTTAGCTGGCCCTGAAGGCCCCCAACTGACCAAACTCCTCCGTTCTCAGAGCTCTAAAACGCTCGGTGTGAATGTAGCAAAAGATATGCGTTTTAAAATGGAAACGTAGTCGTGTGGACGCGGCCTCTTTGTTTCTCGATCGAAGCACAAACTGTTTGTCTCAGGTGAGTCAGGTGAGGGGCGGAGCTTTGTCCCTCCTCTTCTGCTAAACGCTTTACCGGGAACACAGGGGTGTGTTTCATTCCGGGCGGAATGAGCATACTTATAAACGCACTGTTACAACTCCTTCATGGTGTCATATTGCTTTTTGGAGAATTATGATGATAAATTCATAGTAGATGCAAAAGTATACGTATGTACAATATATTATGTTGAACATTGTTGCTCCTGGATGGATCACAGCCAACCCAATTATTTTCCACACAACTCCTTGTCCTTGGTCATGGTGGCCACAGCACTTAAAAGAATAAATCAGAACCATTTATTGCCATGTATGCTTACGCATACAAGGAATTTGTCCTGGCGGAAGGTGCATACATTTAACATTTAACAGACAATAAACATTTAACAGTAAACGGAGTGCAATACTATTTACAATTTGATCTAAATCTACAGTAGAATACAGTAGAATACTGTAGAATATAAAATATAAAAGTTAAATTAAAGTTAAAATAACTTTAAAGTTAAAATAAAGTGCACGGTCAACAGATAGCAGTACTTTAAGGTGGGATGTAAGTGGTATGTGAAGGTGACAAGTGTAAAGTAAAGTGGTAAAGTGTATTTAAATATGAGGTATGGAGGGATGTGCAGGGGAGTGAACGGTAGGAGATTGTCTGGGAGTGACAGAGTCAGTCAGTGGAGGACCCGGGCTCTGTTGATGAGCCCGACTGCCGACAGGGAAAAACTGTTAGTGTGGCGTGAGGTCTTGGTCCTGATGAACCTCAGCCTCCTGCCAGAGGGGAGGGACTCAAACAAGTTATGTCCAGGGTGAGAGGGGTCGGCTACAATCTTTCTTGCTCGCTTCAGAGTCCTGGAAACAAACAAGTCCTGGAGGGACGGCAGATTGCAGCCAATCACCCTCTCAGCAGAGCGGATGATGCGCTGCAGCCTGGCCTTGTCCTTGGCAGTGGCTGCAGTGTGCCAGATGGTGATGGAGGAGCAGAGGATGGACTCAACAATGGCAGTGTAGAAGTGCACCATCATTGTCTTTGGCAGGTTGAATTTCTTCAGCTGCCTCAGGAAGAACATCCTCTGCTGAGCCTTCTTAGTGATGAAGCTGATGTCCAGCTCCCACTTGAGGTCCTGGGAAATGATGGAGCCCAGGAAGCGGAAGGACTCCACAGCATCGACGGGGGAGTCACACAGGGTGAGAGGGGCGGGTGGGGCTGCGTTCTTCCTGTAGTCCACAACCATCTCCACTGTCTTCAGAGCGTTGAGCTCCAGGTTGTTTTGGCTGCACCAGGTCACCAGGTGGTCAGTCTCCCACCTGTAGGCGGACTCATCTTCTGGTGTCATCCGCGAACTTCAGGAGCTTGACGGACTGGTGACTGGAGGTGCAGCTGTTGATGTACAGCGAGAAGAGCAGAGGGGAAAGAACGCAGCCTTGGGGGGAACCGGTGCTGGTGGTCCGAGAGCCTGAGACGTGTTTCCCCAGCCTCACATGCTGCTTCCTGTCAGTCAGGAAGTCTGTGATCCACCTGCAGGTGGAGTCGGGCACGTGCAGCTGGGAGAGCTTGTCCTGCAGCAGAGATGGGATGATGGTGTTGAAGGCAGAGCTGAAGTCCACGAACAGGATCCTGGCGTAGGTTCCTGGGGAGTCCAGATGCTGGAGGATGTAGTGGAGGGCCATGTTGACAGCATCGTCTACAGACCTGTTGGCCCTGTAGGCGAACTGCAGTGGGTCCAGGAGTGGGTCAGTCAGGGTTTTGAGGTGGGACAGGACCAGGCGCTCAAAAGACTTCATGACCACAGAGGTCAGGGCGACGGGCCTGTAGTCATTGAGTCCTGTGATCCGAGGTTTTTTGGGGACGGGGATGATGGAAGGTTGGTACAGAGGCGTCAGGACTGTTCCATCGTCTTTCATAGGGACAGTAAAGGTCATTCAGCTCGTCTGCCAGGCGGAGATCATTCATGAAGGGGGGGGGGGGGGGGGGGGGGGGGGGTAGGCTTGTAGCTGGTAATCTGTCTGAGACCTCTCCAAACAGAGGCAGAGTCACTTGCTGAGAGCTGATGTTGCAGTTTCTCAGAGTACAGTCGTTTAGCATCTCTCACCGCCTTGCTAAACCTGTATTTTGATTCTCTGTACAAGTCCTTGTCCCCACTCCTGACAATAAATACTTAATACTTAAAAACTTAATAATTCTCAAAATTCTGACCCTTTGCTTTTTTATTGACAGCATTTACTTGTACTTTTACTTTCAATACTTAAGTACATTTAATATCAGAAAATTACTTTTTGATACTTAAGTACAGTAAATATCAGATACTTTAAGACTTTTACAAACGTAGTATTCTAATGGTGACTTTCACTTTTACTGGGGTCATGTTCCAGTAAGGTATCTTTACTTTTACTCAAGTATGGCTTTTGGGTACTTTATACACCACTGCCTGGAACACAGAGGTGTGTTTCATTCCACAAACACCTCCACACCTCTACAGCTCACCGGTTAACAGGTTTCACCTCATTTCATCTGCAGGAGGAACGGTTTCACCTTCATGGTTTACTGTTTCCTGTTACTGTTGCTAATCAATTAAGATCACAATCATTTTATTCCTACAAACATGATTAAATATTAGGGAATATTTTTGCTCTGAAATCCATCAAGTTAAAACATAAAACTGTAGCAAAAGATACGCGTTTCAAAATAGGAGCTATGTGCTGTGTGTTCTTAGGTATGTGCTGCAAATGCAAGGCTTTGATTTAGTGTGAATAAATACTTGTACATTAAGTTGTCGATACTTTTACTTTAATAAAGGATCTGAATACACTCTGAGAGGAGCCATTAGGCATCAAGAGTACTTCAACGTTTGCACATGTAAAGGGTGGAGCTTCTATTTCTCTTAATTAAAGTAAGAGTTTCAATGCCGGACATTTGTAATTAAGTATTTTTACGTTGAGTTACTTTAGAAATGAAATCCTCCATGCACCATAAACCATATACCGTGCTGAGAATGGAAGTTATTGCAAAGTGTCGGAGAGTCTTCGATGTCCTCTGAGGCTTCATCCACACTAATACGAGTTTTTATTTAGTGTGAACAAATGTACGATAAGTTGTTGATACTTTTGAAGCGATATCCGTCCACAAGGCAACCTTTGAAAAGCACATCACATGACCCGTCATGTACACCGGGCGCATGGAGGGAAAACGCCGATGGCTAAAACGCTTACCTGGAACACAGAGGTGTGTTTCATTCCACAAACACCTCCACACCTCCACAGCTCAGGTTAACAGGTTTTACCTCATTTCTTCTGCAGGAGGAACGGTTTCACCTTCATGGTTTACTGTTTCCTGTTACTGTTGGCAATCAATCAGGATAACAAGCATTTTATTCCTACAAACATGATTAAATATTAGGGAATATATTTACTCTAACAACTTCTCCAACATCACGTTTCCACGTTTAAATATTAGGGAATATTTTGCTCTGAAAACCATCAAGTTAAACCATGAAACTGTAGCAAAAGAAACGCGTTTCAAAATGGAAACATAGTCGTGTGGGCGCGGCCTCATTGTTCCTACACAGGCGGCCAAGAGGAGGAATGCGTTTCAATAATTATGTGCTCGCACGCTTCAAATGGCTCTTTTTCTTTTTTTCTAACCACCGAAACTCAGTGAAGAGATCGGCACGAATTCAACGGTCGGACATCCAGCAGGTTTTTTGGCGTCGTGCCGAAAAGCGGCTGCCATATTGAAATGGAAACTAAGCCGCTTATTACCATGCGGCCGCACTTACCAGCAATAAAGCTCAAGAGCTGCTGGGAGAGCGGAGATGGGGAACTGGGACACACGCTTCCCAGTTGTCGTGTGTGTGTGTGTGTGTGTGTGTGTGTGTGTGTGTGTGTGTGTGTGTGTGTGTGTGTGTGTGTGTGGTGGGCCGTGCATTTCCGTCCTAGGCCAGCTGTCTGATATCGTATTCATAGATACTAATACTAATAATGTATTCAATCAGCGCCCTAACATGTGGGTGTGTCTGTGTGTCTGTGTGTGTGTGTGTGTGTGTGTGTGTGTGTGTGTGTGTGTGTGTGTGTGTGTGTGTGTGTGTGTGTGTGTGTGTGTGTGTGCTGTATTGTGAGCAGGATCCAAACCTCCTTTCCCACACTCTCTTTCCCATTTATCACATATATTCTCCTAAAGAGGTGAGTGAAATAGGGGAGGACACAATAGAAGTGTGCCGTCCCAGAGGATTCTGGGTAATTGTGTTTAATTAACAGTTTATTTTTCCCTCCAAATCTCTCTGCGATCTTCGGCTCTTTTAGGTTTTTCAGTTTTGTTCTGAACTTTAAAAAAGGTTGTAATGTGTGTTTATTATTTATTCCTTAACATTGACGTAGACTTGTAATGTTACTTTTGAGGGTCATTTTAATAACGTTTAAAGTTTAGTTCATGCCAATAATTCATATTTTATCAACACAAAAAAACAATGAAGTTCTATAAATAAGCTTTAAAATTGTCAAATACAAGCAGAAATGTTTCTATTGAATGTTTGCTGAACTTATTCCCTCAAGCAAACAGTCAGTGTTGTCTTTTCCTCTTAATTCTAAGGTGCTTTTATTTATTAATTTGTACTAGATCGGGAGTAAATGTTTGATCGCAGCTCACAGCTAACGACGCTAACGATGCTAACAGTGTTTACGTGTTGTTGCATATCGAGTACACGTGTTCAGCCGGATTAAATACTGAATGAAAAGCCTCTGAGACGTGTCCCAGAGAGCGTGTGAACTGACCTGGGGTCAGCGTGTGCCGTTATCTCTCCGTGTTTAGTGGCCCCTCATCAGGCCGCCTGTCTCTCTCTCTGCACATCTGCAGCAGCCTGATCCCATCAGACAGCAGGAAGGTTCCCAGGTAATAAACGAGGCCGAGGGGCCGGTTCACCAGCAGATAATTGATGCCCCCCCTGGTGCTGGGTGGGGCTCGGAGTGTGGGAAAG
The DNA here is from genome assembly GCA_038501785.1 of Myoxocephalus aenaeus. Lineage (NCBI taxonomy): Eukaryota > Metazoa > Chordata > Actinopteri > Perciformes > Cottidae > Myoxocephalus > Myoxocephalus aenaeus. The sequence goes on from JBAMJR010000261.1 coordinate 255,811, forward strand.
CTAATCCTGCCCGGGACTCATGGCCCCTTTGTGATGCTAATGCAGCTCCTATAAATAGAGGAGCGGCTCCTCGGGGTCCCCATCGCGGCTCTGCTCGGCTCTCAGAACTAGAAATGTCTCCGAGCGACAGCAGAGACTCTCCCGTCTCCACGGCGTCCAGAGACAGACACAAAGTAAGTGCTGCTCCTCTTCATGTCGAGGTTCAAGGTTCTTTATTTTGCCATTTGTGCATAGACCAACAGTCCAGACACATTGGCTCTCTGAGTCAACAGTTTAGGGAATAAAAACACTATAATAAGAAAGAGAAAGGTATTAGATGCAGTTTTTTTTAAGCGTTAAATAACAGTAATAAATAGGCTCGTCATGAGTGCTGTTCCTGGATTGTGAAAAGAGGGGAAAGGGGAGTTTGAGAGGTGGATATTGCACAGTTATAATAGAATATTGCACCTTTATCAGAAGACATGTCTTTATTCCCTCTGCGGCTCCTCGTCTGCTGAGTGATGGTGTTTCTGACCCTCTCTTGTTCTGCAACAGATGAGGAAGCCGGCGGTGGAGAAGCTGCGCAGGGATCGGATCAACGGCTGCATCGAGCAGCTCAAGGTCCTGCTGGAGGAGGAGTTCCACCAGCGGGACCCCGACGCCAAGCTGGAGAAGGCCGACGTCCTGGAGATGACGGTGGGGTTCCTGCAGCGGCGGCTGCGGCCCCGGGGCGGCGGCTACTCCCGCTGCCGGGAGGAGACGCTGCACTTCCTGTCCGCCGGCTCCCCGCAGGAAGTGACGCCGCAGTGCCTCCGGTACACGCATGACGCGCCGGCCTCGCGCGGCCTCGTCCGGGCTGCAGCGAAGCCGCCGCCTCCCGGCACCGACAGGCCGGTGTGGAGGCCCTGGTAGAGGAGCCGGGTCCACACCTCGAGCTCCACGGACTCGGTTCCTCCCCTTTGATTCTGGAAAATTGAAGATTTCTTCACGTTGAAGTTTGTGCTCCGTTGACGCACTTTGTGAATCCTCCTGGGTTTTCTTGCGGTGACGTCAGAGCCTTTAACGGAGGCTGCATGACGTCATCATTGCTGCGTGACGTCATCATTGTTACGTAATGTCATCATTGCTGCGTGACCTCATGATTGATTTGTGACATCATCATTGCTGTGTGACATCATCATTGCTGTGTGACGTCATCATTGCTGCGTGACCTCATCATTGATTTGTGATGTCATGATTGATTTGTGACGTCATCATTGCTGTGTGACGTCATCATTGCTGTGTGACGTCATCATTGCTGTGTGACGTCATTATTGCTGTGTGATGTCATGATTTATTTGTGACGTCATTATTGATTTGTGACCTCATCATTGCTGCGTGACCTCATCATTGATCCTCGAGGTTACGTGTTCGACACTGTGTGTTGAAATCAAACATGTTTCCTGTGGAAAAGTGTTCTCTTTTTATTTTCAAAATAAAACATTTTATTTCATGGAAAAAAATATCTTTGTCTTTTTTTCCTGTGCTTTACTTAACGGTCAAATCGACGGTTAAACACGACGTGCTGCCGGTCAGAGCGATATTGATCTCATTGATCGATGAGAGAAGGGTTTACGTGGGTTTACGGCGCGTCCTGCTTTCCCACACACAGTGTGTGCGTGTGTGTGTGTGTGTGTGTGTGTGTGTGTGTGTGTGTGTGTGTGTGTGTGTGTGTGTTTTAGGGCGGGTGCGTAGTATTTAACTTTTTATTGGTGCAGATAGGACTCACCTGCTTCACTTTATTTTGCAGGTGAATGTTTTTCTGTCTCTTTGTCGGTTTGAAGGGAAACAACTGAACGTTATTCCGGTTTAACTCATGAAATAACTTTTAACTCTTATGTTCGTCTTCAGGTTCATTTTCAATAAAAAAAACTGGCATTGGTTAAAAGTACTGTATTTAAATACTTTATTTGAGTATTTTCTTGACATGATACTGTAACGACCCTAAGGTCAGGGAAGCTACGAGACGTAAGGCTTATAGGGTTTTTATTCATGGAACATAGAACAGGCTACTGTGGGCCGTAGCCTACGCCAACACAACAGTAACACAACAAGCTTCGCCACCGCTCCGGGTCCTAGTCTGCTCCGAACGGCTCGTAACACAACACCACACACAAAACAACATCACTCGTCCTCCAATCACAGACACGCCCCACCGCCACCGGCTCATGAGCCGTTCACTGACATCCCGAACACAATACCCACAACACAACATTTCTCTCAGTCCGTTACACTACCCTCCCCCCACAAAGTCCCTCGCCCCCGAGGGGGCAAACAAAGTCTCTCAGGTGGCCAGGGGGCCTCCGGTTCCTCTGAGGCTGCCGTCGGCGCTGGGGAGAAGGAAAAGGGGTTGAGGGGACGCTGGGACCAAGGGCAGGGGATGGGAAGGGAGGGGCTGGGCCAGGGACACCAAGGCCAGTCTGTGAAGGGGCGGGCGAAAGGCTGGGCCCATTGGGAAGGGTTTGGGGGGTAGTCTGGGCTGAGTCCAGGGTTCCCCGTGTCCCAGGTTCTTGTGGGGTGACTGTGCCCCGGTAGGGGGCCAGCCTGTCTCTGTGCAGAGCGACTTTCCTTCCTCGTGGTGGCAGCTGGACCCTGTACACCACCTCTCCAAGTCTCTCCAGGACTCGGCAGGGCCCCACCCACTCACTATCGAGCTTTGGGCACCTGCCTTTCTTCCTCTGAGGGCTATACACCCAGACCAGCTCTCCGACTTCAAAATGTCGTCCTCTGACGTGCACATCGTAGTTCCTCTTTTGCCTTACGCCCGCACTGCACATCTGGTTCCTGGCAAACTCGTGGGCTGACTCCAAGCGGTCCTGGAGTTTCCGAGCATAGTCGAGCCCCGGGGGACCCGCAGGGGCGTCAGGAGGTTTCCCCATCATCATCTCCCCTGGCGTCCGGATTTCTCTGCCGAGCATGAGAAGGGCAGGAGAGCAGGAAGTGGAGTCCTGCACAGCAGACCTGTAAGCCATCAGCACAAGAGGCACGTGGTCGTCCCAGTCGCGTTGGTGTTTAGCTGTCACTATGGCCAGCTGCTGTGCCAGCGTGCGGTTGAATCTCTCGACCAGCCCATCGCTCTGTGGATGGAGGGGTGTAGTGCGGGTCTTGTGGGATCCCAGTTTGTCACACATGGCGGCAAAGACACGAGACTCAAAGTTTCTGCCCTGATCTGTGTGGATGACTTCCGGGGCCCCAAATCTGCTGAACATTCCCCCCACCAGAGCATCCACAATCGTCTCCGCCTCCTGGTTCGGCATGCAGTAAGCTTCGGGCCACTTAGTAAAATAGTCCATGGCAGTGAGGATGTAACGGTTACCTCTCTCTGAGTGAGGAAACGGTCCGAGAACATCAATCCCCACCCTCTCCATGGGAGACCCAGCCGGAAACTGCTGGAGTTGAGCATGAGATCTGTCTGCAGGGCCTTTCTTCGCTGTGCAGTTGTCGCAGCAGCGGCAGTAGTCCTCCACATCCCGCCTATGTTGGCCCCAGTAGAACCCCTGGCGGAGGCGACGGAGGGTCTTCGTAACGCCGAAGTGACCAGATCCCGGAGCTCCGTGCATTGCCCGGAGCACTGCCTCTCTCAGAGCCCTGGGCACCACCACTTGCCACTGTGTCTCTCCAGTCGCCGGCTCTTTCCACCCCCTCTGTAGCACACCATCATGCAGTCGCAGGGCCTGAAAAATTGACCAGAGTCCCTTTGTGGCTCGAGAACACATGGTAACCTCTCCCCAAGGTGGTCGCTGTTGGGATCCCACCCAAGCAAGCACTGGCCTTATGTCGACATCCTCTTCCTGTTTGCACCCCCACTCTGCTGCGTCCACAGCTGTCAGTCCATGGCCTGCTGGCATGCCCACCGGTCCCACGGCAGCACATTTCACATCAGGTTGCAGCCGCTCTTCTTCCTGCGCCTCTCTTTTCTCACAGTAGTTGCAGCCATCAGCGCTGCAAGGCCGGCGTGAAAGCGCGTCAGCATTTCCGTGGCGTGCCCCCGGTCTGTGGACCACAGTGAAATCATACGCCTGTAGCTCCTCAATCCAGCGTGCCAGCTGGCCTTCTGGCTCCTTAAAAGACATGAGCCACTGTAAGGCAGAGTGGTCGGTCCGGACTGTGAAGTGGAGGCCCCCAAGGTAATATCTGAAATGTCGGATGGCACAGACCATAGCAAGCAGCTCCCGTCTCGTGACACAGTAGCGGCGTTCAGCCTTGTTAAACTGTCTGCTGTGATACGCCACCACTCTCTCTCCTTCAGGAGTCACTTGGGCCAGCACAGCACCCGCGCCTGCATTACTGGCGTCCGTGTCGAGGATAAAAGGCAGGGTGGGTTCAGGCGGTGAGAGGACTGGGGCCTCCACAAGGGCTCTCTGCAGTGAAGTGAAAGCTGTATGGCACTCCTCTGTCCAATCAAACACCACCCCTTTTTGCAGCAGGCGGAACAGTGGTACAGCTATGCAGGAAAACCCCCTCACAAACTTCCTATAGTAGGAGGCCAGGCCCAGGAAGCTTTTCAGGTCCTGCACAGTGCTGGGGGTAGGCCAATCCTTCACCGTCTGCACTTTATCATCCATGGTGCCGACACCGCCGCCCCCAAGCTTGTGCCCCAGAAATGTGACCTCCCGTTGCATGAAGGAGCATTTCTGTGGGTGCAGCTTTAGACCTGCTGCTGCCACCCTCTCCAGCACCCGCCTCAGGGCCTTGAGAGCTGCCTGGAAGGAGTCACCATGCACCAGTATGTCGTCCAGGTACACAACACACTCCTGTCGAGGGATACCAGCGAGTACCCTGTCCATTAGTCTCTCGAACGTGGCAGGAGCATTGCAGAGGCCAAACGGAAGGACTTTAAACTGCCACAAGCCCCCATTAGTGATGAAGGCAGTTTTGGCCCTAGCTTCAGGGCTGAGAGGGACCTGCCAATACCCGCTCCGCAGGTCCAAAGAGGAGTACCAGGCTGACCCTGCCACCATGTCGAGAGCCTCGTCGATGCGTGGAAGGGGGTAGGAGTCCTTTTTTGTCACTTTGTTGAGGGGCCTGAAGTCCACACAGAAACGCCACGCCTCCTTCTGCTTTTTGGGGACCATGACGATCGCCGAGGCCCAGGGGCTGGTGGAAGGTTCGATGATTCCCGCTCGCTGCATCTCTTGCAGGGCTTTGTCTGCCGCAGCCTGCCTGGCCAGTGGGAGGCGTCGAGGTCTCATCCTAATCGGCCGCGCATCTCCTGTTTCGATGTAATGCTGGATGAGATCTGTGCGGCCCACATCGTCCTCCGACATTGAAAAACAGTCCTTGAACTCAAGAAGCAGCTGCCACAACAGATCTTGTTCGCTAGGAGTCAGACCACCACAGTTTGTCTGCCAGACCTCCCTCACTGCCAAGACTCTTTCACGGTCGTCAGGTGGAGAGGCGTTTGTCACCTGTGTGTGTGGACTTGCAGCTGGCCGGACAGAGGCGGGGGGTGGTTGCAACTCAGCAGCTGGCAGGGTGGAGGGCGGTGGGGGTATCTCATTTGAAGGGATGCAGCTATGAGCAGCATAATTTGTTGTCTCAGCCGTCAGTGTGGCAACGGTGTGGGTCGCAACACAGCCAGGCCGGGGTGGCTGGCGCCACATCTGGATGACATGGCCCTCAGGGAACGTGAGAGTTCCTCTCTTTGTGTTGATGACACAGTCCAAAGCCCCAAGAATATCCAGTCCCAGTATACAGTCCTCCAGGTTAGCGACCCACACCGGGCAGCGGATAGACTTCCTCCCCAGCCCCAGAGTCACTATTGCTTCTCCAACCATGGGAGTTCGCTCCCCGGTGACTGACTGCAGTTTCACTATAGTGGGAAAAATATCAGTTCCATTTTTCACCACATCGGGCCTCACCAGGGTTGCTGACGAACCTGTGTCTACCAGTGCAGAGCAGCATGTCCCTCCAATGGTGAGCGGTGCATACCAACAGTCTCCTATCCAGGTTCGGCCCAGCACCACTAGTCGCTCCAGCTGACCATCAAAATCCTCCGGTGGTCTGGTTGCCCCTATTTGGTCGGACGGTTGCGTAGCTTTGTTAATTAGAGGGGGCTGGGACAGAGTGCCAGGGGTCCGCATCGTCCCGATTATGCGGTCCCCGGCTCGTTTCCCTTGTTCGCGGTGGAACGGGGGCAGTGTCGAACCAGGTGGCCAGGCTGGCCACACCCCCAGCAGACTCTTGGTCGTGGCTTGTCTTGTCTCTCATCTCTCAGAGTGGCAGCCCTCACCAGCTGGGTTAGCTCCCCCACCCAGGCAGGCTGCGCCAACTCCCCTTCCGTCTCACAAGCAGCTCTCCCCTTTGGTGCTTTTTCAACCACTTTACCCAAGGCGCCAGCACACAGCATCTCTCTCTCCGTAGCTGACTCCAAAGCCTCCTGGAGCGACCCAGGGTGAGCGAGTAGTGTCTGGATGCGCAGGTCAGCTGGCAGCAGGGCCTGGAGGAAATGGTCCCTAGCTAGCTCGCTCTGGATGGACGGGGGCATGTGGGCGTAGGTGCGGTGGACAAGCCCCTCGATGTCATTAGCGAGCTCCCTCAGCGGCTCCTCTGGCCGTCGCTGTCTGCTGCACAGTTCAGAGCGGAGTAGGCTAGTGGCAGAGCATTGTCCAAATCGTCGCTTTAGAGCCCCAATTAGTGCATCATAATCACTCCTATCATCGGGACTCAGCAGCAGCAGGCTTGATAAAGCGTCACCAGTGAGGCACATCGCTAACTGGAGAGCTTTTACTTCAGTGGACCATCTACTGGCATTGGCTAACAGTTCAAACTGTGCATGAAAAGCTTCCCAGTTGGATTTACCGTCATATCTGGGGGTCTTTATTGTGGACGGAATAGCTTCTCTGCGTGTCTCAGTGTGCTCAGTCATGTCCCTTTCTGCGGCCGCAGTCATTCCTCTACGGCCGCCATTTCCCTCACCGTCGCGGCCCGAGTGGCCAAAGCCAGCCTCCGCAGCCATCCTCGCGGTCATTTCTTTTACCCGCTCTCGGTGCTCCGTCGTCTGCCAGACCCCGGCTGCGCCGTCCCATTCTCGTTCGTCACTTTCTCCTTCCCGTTTAATCTTGAGACGGCTCCCCGACGTCATGTTTCTCCCCGTTGACGAGCGTTAGCCGCTTAGCTTCTCTGCTGCTAACTGGCGTGGCGATGTTATAGCGAAAGTTTTACTTCTGACACCAAATGTAACGACCCTAAGGTCAGGGAAGCTACGAGACGTAAGGCTTATAGGGTTTTTATTCATGGAACATAGAACAGGCTACTGTGGGCCGTAGCCTACGCCAACACAACAGTAACACAACAAGCTTCGCCACCGCTCCGGGTCCTAGTCTGCTCCGAACGGCTCGTAACACAACACCACACACAAAACAACATCACTCGTCCTCCAATCACAGACACGCCCCACCGCCACCGGCTCATGAGCCGTTCACTGACATCCCGAACACAATACCCACAACACAACATTTCTCTCAGTCCGTTACAATACGTTATACTTCTACTTGACATTACACTTTTTACTGCACTATATTTATTGTTTTAATATATATATATACATATATATATATATATATATATATATATATATATATATATATATGTATATATATATATATAACATATATGTATATAGAAAGAGAGACCGATCATGATGTTCTCTATAACAATATAAAATATAAATAAAAGTGTAATGTGTGTTTGCTCAGAGTGTGTAAACCATCTGCTCTCACCTGAGAGGACACACCTGCAGCCCGACTGACACCTGTTGACATCTGCCGCAGGGCACAGAGTTCCCACGCTACACAGGTCTGTGTACTACATATACTGTGTACTACACTGATTTATTGTGTACTACACATATATACTGTGTACTACACTATATTGTGTACTACACATATGTATACACTATATTGTGTACTACACATATATACTGTGTACTACACTATATTGTGTACTACACATATGTATACACTATATTGTGTACTACACATATATACTGTGTACTACACTATATTGTGTACTACACATATATACTGTGTACTACACTATATTGTGTACTACACATATGTATACACTATATTGTGTACTACACATATATACTGTGTACCACTGATATCATTAGTTATCCTTGAAGCCTCACAAACACCATGCAGATAAATGTGGAGGCAACTTTTCCCTCCAGATGAGTGAGCACAGAAACGGGCGGAGTGTGTGTGTGTGTGTGTGTGTGTGTGTGTGTGTGTGTGTGTGTGTGTGTGTGTGTGTGTGTGTGTGTGTGTGTGTGTGTGTGTGTGTTGGGGGGTAATTTAACACGGCACACTTCCTTTGTCCCGGGGGGCTGAGGAGTGTGGGAAAGCTGTGGAGAGACAGACTCCACAGGGGAGACAGCAGCTTAGCATATGTGCGTGTGTGTGTGTGTGTGTGTGTGTGTGTGTGTGTGTGTGTGTGTGTGCGTGTGTGTGTGTGTGTGTGTGTGTGTGTGTGTGTGTGTGTGTGTGTGAGAAAGACGGCTGCGCACGTGTGACGGCACTCCGTTTAGTCTGCTCTATATATATATATATATATAAAAGAGTGTTAATATTACTGACAAACTGTAAAAAAAAAAAGAAGAAAAAAAGGGAATAATTAAATAATTGCTCTATTCAGATTTTTTTTTAAAATTAGATCTAATCCAACAATAATCATCAAACATCTGATGTAATTTACAAATATGTACGTGAACCCAAAATAAATATACATTTATACACATCCATCAGTTATTTATATGATGAACATTATTATTATTTTTAAAAAGGACAACAAGTGAAAGATTTAAAGCTTGAACATGAATTTATTCACACGTTTAGTCTCGATACCAGAACACTGAATCCCTTTATAAAAGGTGACATCACTTCACATGAAGATGGGACGCTACATTGTAGCAGTGGACTCCACAGGAGGCCACACAGCTCAGTTCAGTGTTTTTCAACCTCTTTTGAGCCGCAGCACATTTTCAGCAACAACAATAACCAAAAACGTTACAGCACATATATATTGCGCTACCTACTGGCGTGGAAGAGTATTGAATTACTCAGCCAGCCACTATATTGCAGGCTCAGACAGTCAACAATGGAAAATTATTTGCGGCAACTAAATAATATTATTTTGGACCGATTAAGTGAAATTTCATATTTTGTCCAATATTTGTCCAATATTTTGTTTTAAGAAAAAATCCAATTTAATATTTTTGGGGAACGATTAAGTGAAATTGGACATTTTCCCACGGCACAAAATAATATTTTTTTGGACCGATTAAGTGAAATTTTGTCCAATATTTTGTTTAATAAAATGTCCAATTTAATAATTTTTTGGACCGATTACGTAAAATGTGTCCAAATTGGACGTGCCGTGGGAAAATGTCTAATTTGGACTAATTTCACTTAATCATTAGTCCAATAAAATATTATCTACCTGACGATCTCTCACGGCACACCGGTTGAAAATCAAGCAAGGCAGTAGAAATATTCCACGCGGGGCTCTGAGGCGGTGACCGTCCACCGGCTCCTCTACCAGGGCCTCCACACGGGAGGCGGCGCGTGGTCCACCGGGGGCCGGAGGCGCGTGGCCTCCTGCGGGAAGTGCAGCGTCTCCTCCCGGCAGCGGGAGTAGCCGCCGCCCCGGGGCCGCAGCCGCCGCTGCAGGAACCCCACCGTCATCTCCAGGACGTCGGCCTTCTCCAGCTTGGCGTCGGGGTCCCGCTGGTGGAACTCCTCCTCCAGCAGGACCTTGAGCTGCTCGATGCAGCCGTTGATCCGATCCCTGCGCAGCTTCTCCACCGCCGGCTTCCTCATCTGTTGCAGAACAAGAGAGGGTCAGAAACACCATCACTCAGCAGACGAGGAGCGCAGAGGGAATAAAGACATGTCTTCTGATAAAGGTGCAATATTCTACCCAGAGCCAATGTGTCTGGACTGTTGGTCTATGCACAAATGGCAAAATAAAGAACCTTGAACCTCCACATGAAGAGGAGCAGCACTTACTTTGTGTCTGTCTCTGGACGCCGTGGAGACGGGAGAGTCTCTGCTGTCGCTCGGAGACATTTCTCGGTCTGAGAGCCGAGCAGAGCCGCGATGGGGACCCCGAGGAGCCGCTCCTCTATTTATAGGAGCTGCATTAGCATCACAAAGGGGCCATGAGTCCCGGGCAGGATTAGCTTTCCCACACTCCGAGACCCACCCAGCACCAGGGGGGGCATCAATTATCTGCTGGTGAACCGGCCCCTCGGCCTCCTTTATTACCTGGGAACCTTCCTGCTGTCTGATGGGATCAGGCTGCTGCAGATGTGCAGAGAGAGAGACAGGCGGCCTGATGAGGGGCCACTAAACACGGAGAGATAACGGCACACGCTGACCCCAGGTCAGCTCACACCTCTCTGGGACACGTCTAGGAGGGCTTTATTTAATCTAAACTAATAAAAGTGAGATGTTGCAGCAGCTGTGACAGGTTGGATATTCTGAGGTGATCCCACGTATTTGTATTTAGTTTTTTTAAATCAGTGTGTGTACTCAAGCAGTCATGAATATTACATATACAGTACTTCAAACAAAACTTCTCTAACGAAATAAGGTTGTTGTGTGTATATATATACAGTGCCCGCCAGTATGAGCAAAACAGGCTGTGAAAAAAAGTCTTTGCTGTTCATCCTCTTGGTCTTTCACTCAAACATATATTGACAAACTGAAAGAGTCGGAGGAGATGGAGGAAGAAAAGGAGGAGGAGGAGGAGGAGGAGGAGGAGGAGGAGCAGCAGACAGGACTAATGTGTTTCTTCGTCTTCTTTAATTCTAATGTGTTTCTTCTTTTTCTTCTTCTTTAGTTCTAATGTGTTTCTTCTTCTTCTTCTTCTTCTTCTTCTTTAATTCTAATCTGTTACTTATTATTTTTCTTCTTCTTCTTTAATTATAATGTGTTTCTTCTTCTTAATTTTCTTCTTCTTTCATTCTAATGCATTTCTTCTTCTTTGATTCTCCTTTAAATTCCTCGGAAAGCACATCAGCGAGGAGCTCACCTGGTCCCCTAGCACACTTCAGAACATTAAAAAGGCCCGGCAGCGACTGTATTTCCTAAGAAAGCTGAGGACATTTGGCATGACACCCAAAATTCTCAGCAACTTCTACAGATGTGCGGTCGAGAGCGTCCTTACAGCTCAATCACAGTATGGTATGGAAACTGCACTACAGGACAGGAAGGCACTCTCTTCAAGACATTTACTCCACCAGGAGAGCACACCAAATCACCAGGGACAGAACACAACACATCATCAGGGACAGAATACATCACCAGGGACAGAACACACCACATCATCAGGGACAGAATACATCACCAGGGACAGAACACACCACATCACCAGGGACAGAACACAACACATCATCAGGGACAGAATACATCACCAGGGACAGAACACACCACATCATCAGGGACAGAACACACCATCAGGGATACAACACACCACATCATCAGGGACAGAACACACTACATCATCAGGGACACAACACACTACATCATCAGGGACAGAACAAACCATCAGGGATACAACAAACCACATCATCAGGGACAGAACACAACACATCATCAGGGACAGAATACATCACCAGGGACAGAACATACCACATCATCAGGGACAGAACACACCATCAGGGATACAACACACCACATCATCAGGGACACAACACACCATCAGGGATACAACACACCACATCATCAGGGACAGAACACACTACATTATCAGGGACACAACACACCACATCATCAGGGACAGAACACACCATCCGGGATATAACACACCACATCATCAGGGATAGAACACACAAGACCATCAGGGACAGAACACACCACATCATCAGGGACAGAACACACCACATCACCGGGGACACAACACACCACATCATCAGGGACAGAACACACCATCAGGGATACAACACACCACATCATCAGGGACATAAAACACCACATCACCAGGGACAGAACACACCCCCAGCACAGACTCTTCTCGCTCCTGCCATCAGGCAGACACTACAGGAGTCTGAAGTCCAGAACTACGAGACTGACAAACAGTTTCTACCCGCAGGCCATCAGGTTCACACACACACACACACACACACACACACACACACACACACACACACACACACCCCTCACTGAACTGTGAACGGCTGCGACTTCATTTCACGACCATACTTGTATATTTGTAGCAATGCATAGTATACTTTATACTATTATCGTATTTTTTGCCTTATTTTTATTTTTACCTTAAGTTTGTTGTAACTCTGTGTTAGGAGGGCCCAGCAAAATAAGCTTTTCATTGTACAGAGTAACTGTCTGTTATGATTATTGTCATATGACAATAACAATATCTTGAATCTAATGTGTTTCTTCTTCTTCTTCAATTCTAATGTTCTTCTTCTTCTTCTTCTTCTTCTTCTTCTTCTTCTTCTTCTTCTTCTTTCAGTGTGGAAGCTCACGGTGGAGAAGATGACCGGATCAACCGCAGCACCGAGCAGCTCAGAGCAGCCGGATAAAGCCGACGTCTATAAAAAAATAACCTTCAAAATAAAAGCATAGGATTATTTTCTTTGAATGTTTTGTATGTCAAAGTAAAAACTGACAGAAACAGTGACCATGACAGTTTTCATGAAAGTTAAGTCGACTTAGAGACGTGATCTCTTATTGGAGTGATGGATCTTATTGGTCATATTTATCATCTGTTCCCTTTTAAGATGAAACTCATTTGAGGGCCGACAGAGCTCCGCCCCTTATATGACGTCATCAGAGAGAAGCAGGAAACAGTTTGTTACGGTCAGTTCTCCGTGAGAAGAGACAGACACGCGGTAAGATTTACCTTCTTTACAAAGCTGAGACTTCACCTGAGGACAGTTACAGGAGGAAGTACTACAGTACTACTAGTACTGCAGTATAAAGTACTGCAGTACTTCAACCTGCTGCTGACTGAAAACAATCACTCAAAGACTCAAATGAAAGTAACTGAGGCAACTTTATGCGGCAGGTAAACAAGTGACTTCCGGTTTCAACTTCCTGTGCGGTCTGCTGTGTTTTTGTTCAGCTGCAGGAGAGAAAAGAGGAACACTACAGCACTGCTGCTTCAAGCTGCTGACACTCCACACTGGAGTGAGTTTGACTCAACACAGTGAAGTCAGTAGGTCTGGTCTCAGCATTGGTAGGGACACTTTATTAAAATATATTAACATTTGTGTAACTTGGAACTGATTTAAACATAATAACAGTAGTAAAACCTTATTTTAAATACAAAACACTATTCTGCACCAAATAAATAATAATAAATAATTAAATAAATGAATAAAAACGTTCTGCTAAAATGCCAATATACAGTAACAGTATATTCTATATACAAAATGTATGTAAAAAACTTTTCCCAGTTGTGCACTGAAAAAAGACAAGAAATAATCAAATGTAAAATAAATCTATTCTGCAGCACTTCTTTTCTTTTGATGTCTTGTTTAAATACACTGCTGCTTCCTAACCCTGCACTGCATCTGCTCTGGATTTCTGAGTTTCCTGAATGCATTTCAAAATAATGCCTTAGTTTATTTACTGGATCCCCATTAGCTGACGCCTGAGCGGCTGCTAATCTTCCTGGGGTCCACAGAAAGGACAAAATATAATACATACAAAAATGTGCAAAACATAACATGAAACAAACAGCTAAGAATAAAAATAGTACAGTCAGATACCTAGTGCAGTCGAGGGCTAGGATGTATATAATGCAGTCCATCCATAATTTATACAAGAAAAATCTAATCAAAACGTCAAGTGGTTAATGTCCTGATGTGCGCCTTTAATTGTTTTTTAAATGACAGATTATTACCTGTATGAGTTATGAGGAGGTAGTAAATACCAAGCAGTAATTGCACGAAAAATAACTACGTTTGAGTAGGTTTGTTGTTGGGATTGGAGGTATCAAGTGACCTAAGATAGCGTTCCTTGTGTGATGGTTATGTCTGTTAAATGTATATTGTAACTGATTGAAGAAATATTCAGGTCTCTGATTAAATACTACCTTTCTGAAAAATGTGAGATGGCTATATTGAAATTGAGTTTCCACTGAGAACCATGACAGGCCAGATGCATATATGCTGTATTCGTTCTTATTGAACGCTGGAGTGCTAATCTGGCAGCTCTGTTTTGAACCAGAAAATGTTCAGAAAATTGAAAACAGACCCGGGCTGGAGGGGATGGCTGTGGTGAATCCTCTCTGTAAAATAAACAGTTTGAACAGTTCACAGGTGTACATGTGCAGCTGAGCTGTGTACCTACCTGGTAAACAGGGTCCGGGTCGTCGTCAGTCTTCCACGACAGCGTAGGTGCAGGTGGCTGGAGCGAAGCTGCATGCTGTCCACTGCTGCAGATGTGAAACCTCTCTGTAAAATAAATGACTACTGGTCACTACTAAGTTCACTGAAAGAAAGTTACGATTGCACACCAAAACCCGTAACAGAGAACCAGCAGGGACTATGCTCAGAGCCTGAGCTAACTGTGCTAACTGCTAATGTAAACAAACTACGTGCGTACCTGCGTTACGCCAGACTCGAGCAGAAAGGGACCAGCTAAATGTGCTCACTCTGCTAGCGTAAATATGCTATTGCAACACAAAGTTTAGTATCTAAATACACTTACCCATCTTCAAATGATTCCCTTCTGTCTGCATCTTGCTTATGAGTGAAAACACCAGCGTGTTTTCAGAGCTCAGGTGTGTAGTTACATGCTGGTTCTTAGTGAGTTTCTTGAGTGTTCATTGGTTCGTTTATTACACCAAATGTCGACAAATCACGGTGAAGTATTTCGTGTGACGAGTACTTTTTTGGACCGCGTCATATGACACGCCGATGCCCCTCATTCTTGTCTGAATCATGGTAAATTGTTGCAGGGCGCAGGCAGCGGAAGCAGGAAGTCTCCTCTTTCAGATAGACGTCAAACCATATTTTCGCGACTTCAGATATGAATATTTTAAAAACGTAAACACTGTCAAACCGCGGCCTCGCGGGGGCCGTGTTTGAAGAGTTAAGAGAGGAGTGAGGAAGACGTGCAGTATGCAGGCTGAAGACCAAAACGTGTGCTTGTGTTTAACCTGGGATTTGTTTTAATAGCCTACTACTAGCTAACTAACAACGACCTGGGCTTCTTGATAGCTACTTACCCTCTGGGTGAAAAAACTTTGTATCTCCCTTTTCATTTTGGGTGGCATTTTCCTATCTACAAAGCACAAAAGGGTCAACAATATCAATGCTGAGACCAAACGAAATACTAATATGAGGCTTTATCATTTCCTGGCGTATTTTAGTAGCTTACCGTGTCAGACAACTGCCAGCTCTCATTCTGCATTTACGATTCACGTGTTTCTGACTCGCCACTTTAAATTAAATGACAGCATCTTGTCTCGCAGTCTCGATGGCGCATTGGAAATCATGGAAATGGATTTTCACTCTTCTGTGCGACGAACATAGTATTATACTAGAAGAGTGAAAAATCCATTTCCAAGTTTCTATACTATAACAGATAATAATTTGCAAATACAGTCGGGTCCATAAATATTTGGACATTGACACATTTTTCATTATTTTGGCTCTGTACACCACAACAATGGAGTTGAAATGAAAATGCTTTAAGTGCAGACTTTCAGCTTTAATTTGAGGGTATTTACATCCAAATCAGGTGAACGGTGTAGGAACTACGACAAATGTATAAGTGGCCACCCCGTTTTTAAGGGACCAAAAGTAATTGGACAAATTAATATAATCATAAATCTCATTGTCACTTTTAATACTTTGTTAAAAATCCTTTGCAGTCAATGACAGCCTGAAGTCTGGATTCCATAGACATCACCAGACGCTGGGTTTCGTCCCTGGTGATGCTCTGCCAGGCCTCTACTGCAACCGTCTTCAGTTCCTGCTGCTTCTTGGGGCATTTTCCCTTCAGTTTTGTCTTCAGCAAGTGAAATGCATGCTCAATTGGATTCAGGTCAGGTGATTGACTTGGCCATTGCAGAACATTCTACTTCTTTGCCTTAAAAAACTCCTTGGATGCTTTCGCAGTATGCTTCGGGTCATTGTCTATCTGCACTGTGAAGCGCCGTCCAATGACTTCTGAAGCATTTGGCTGAATATGAGCAGATAATATTGCCCGAAACACTTCCGAATTCATCCTGCTGCTTTTGTCAGCAGTCACATCATCAATAAATACAAGGGAACCAGTTCCATTGGCAGCCATACATGCCCACGCCATAACACTACCTCCACCATGCTTCACTGATGAGGTGCTATGCTTTGGATCATGAGCAGTTCCTTTCCTTCTCCATACTCTTCTCTTCCCATCATTCTGGTACAAGTTTATCGTTGTCTCATCTGTCCATAGGATGCTCTTCCAGAGCTGGACAGGCTCTTTTAGATGGTTTTTGGCAAACTCTAATCTGGTCTTCCTGTTTTTGAGGCTCACCAATGGTTTACATCTTGTGGTGAACCCTCTGTATTTACTCTGGTAAAGTCTTAGATACACCTACCTCCTGGAGAGTGTTCTTGATCTGGCCAACTGTTGTGAAGGGGTTTTTCTTCACCTGGGAAATGATTCTTCTGTCATCCACCACAGTTGTCTTCCGTGGTCTTCCGGTTCTTTTGGTGTTGCTGAGCTCACCAGTGTCTTCTTTCTTCTTAAGAATGTACCAAACAGTTGATTTGGCCACACCTAATGTGTTTGCTATCTCTCTGATGGTTTTGTTTTTTCATCCTAATGATGGCTTGCTTCACTGATAGTGACAGCTCTCTGGACTTCATATTGAGAGTTGACCGCAACAGATTCCAAACACAAATACCACACCTGAAATTAACTCTAGACCTTTTATCTACTCCTTGTAAATGAAATAACGAGGGAATTACACACACCTGACCTTGGAACAGCTGAGCAACCAATTGTCCAATTACTTTTGGTCCCTTAAAAAGAGGGTGGCCACATTTGAATTTGTTGTAGTTCCTACACCGTTCACCTGATTTGGATGTAAATATCCTCAAACTAAAGCTGAAAGTCTGCACTTAAAGCACATCTTGATTTTTGTGTGAAAAATGTGTCCATGTCCAAATATTTATGGACCTGACTGTACATTGTGCAAACTTTGGTCGTGACTCATCCCTATGGACCATATGCAAACCTACGCCCTTGGGAGCCATGACTCATGTACTTTCTGTGTTTCAGCTTCACTCGGAGACAACATGGCTTCCAGATCAGAGGAGGATCTCTGCTGTCCGGTCTGTCACGAAGTCTTTAGAGATCCTGTTGTTCTGGCATGTAGCCACAGCTTCTGTAAAGACTGTCTGAAGAGATGGTGGAGAGAGAAACCAACTCAGGAGTGTCCAGTTTGTAGGACAATATCTTCATGGAAACAACCACCTTGTAACCTGGCGTTAAAGAACCTGTGTGAGTCCTTCTTACTGGAGAGAGCTCCAGAGACTCTCTGCAGTCTGCACTCTGAGAAACTCAGACTCTTCTGTCTGGACCATCAGCAGCCAGTGTGTCTCGTCTGCAGAGACTCAAAAACACACAATAACCACAGATTCAGACCCATCGATGAAGCTGCTCAGGATCTCAAGAAGAAGCTTCAGGAAACTCTGGAGTCCTTAAAGAAGAAGTTAAAGGTCTTTGAAGAAGTTAAAGTGAAGTCCGAACAAACAGCAGAACACATGAAGGTCCAGGCCCGACGCACAGAGAGGCAGATTCAGGATCAGTTTAAGAAGCTTCACCAGTTTCTAGAGGAGGAAGAGAGGGTCAGGATGGCTGCACTGAGGGAGGAAGAGGAGCAGAAGAGTCAGATGATGAAGGAGAAGATGGAGGCTCTGAGCAGAGAGATAGCAGCTCTTTCAGACACAGTCAGAGCCACAGAGGACGAGCTGAGGGCTGAAGACGTCTCATTCCTCAACAACTACAAGGCTGCAGTGGAACGAGTCCAGCAGCGCCCCCTGCTGGAGGATCCACAGCTGCTCTCAGGAGCTCTGATAGACGAGGCCAAACACCTGGGCAACCTGACCTTCAACATCTGGAACAAGATGAAGGACCTGGTCTCCTACACTCCTGTGGTTCTGGACCCAAACTCTGCTGATCCAAGACTCATCCTGAATGAAGATCTGACCAGTGTGAGAGGAGGACAGAGACAGAAGCTTCCTGATAATCCAGAGAGGATAGATGAACTCTGGTCTGTTCTGGGCTCTGAGGGATTTAACTCTGGCACTCACAGCTGGGATGTCGAGGTAGGAGACAGTACAGACTGGTCACTTGGTGTGTTAGCAGAGTCTGTCCAGAGGAAGGGATACATACAGTCTGGATTATGGACAATAGAGTTCTATGGAGATCAATACTCATCAGAGTCACCATCAGCTCCATCCACTGCTCTCGCCATGCAGAAGAATCCTCAGAGGATCAGAGTGAATCTGGACTGGAACAGAGGAAAGCTGTCGTTCTCTGATCCTGATACTAACACACACATACACACCTTCACACACACTTTCACTGAGAAGATGTTTCCATACATTGACACTGGTATTAATCTGAAGCTATCTCCACTGAAGGTCTGTGTGTCGGTGGAACAGAACAGTTAGAGAAAAGTCACTGAATTTAACTGTTCAGCTGCATTCGTCCTCCTGCTGTCTCATTACTGAAAAAATCATTTTAATTTACTTTCACTTTCTTATATATTAGGGCCCGAGCACTGACGTAGTCAGAGCGAAGGACCTATTGTTATTTGAATGTTTGAATGTTTATTATTATCGTATTGTATTGTAAAATAAGGTAAAAGTCTATTGCCCACACAGCAACTCAATCGATGAATATATACCATTTTCTGAAACAATCACAGACAAAGTGATGATGGAGAAGAGCTTTCTCGTAATACAATCCTATTGTAATCGTAATGTTTATTATTATTATTATTATTATTAGGGCCCGAGCACTGACGTAGTCAGAGCGGAGGACCTATTGTAATCGTAATGTTTATTATTATTATTATTATTATTATTAGGGCCCGAGCACTGACGTAGTCAGAGCGGAGGACCTATTATTATTTGAATGTTTATTATTAGGGTCAGAGCACTGACGTAGTCAGAGTGAAATTTGTCACACATGTCCGGGTGGGACTACTCTACAAAAAAGTCAATCGTGCCATTAAAATACGCCTACTTAGATTTTCCACCATTTTGAATTATGTGAAAAACTAATTATTGTCAACTTCTCCAAAAACGCTGGTTCCGATTCTTACGAAACTTTCTGTTGATCATCATTGGTTCAATGTGATCAAATTACACTTTGAACTTTGTTTATCTCATTGCGTTTAGAAGATATGAACCAATTAACTTCTTAAGGGTGTGGCTTAATACGTCAATACACATAACTTCCAAATCACTTGGCCTATCCTCACAAAAGTTGTAGCATATGTCAACATCGTGTCCCCTTAACATTGTTTCAGAATATTCAAACACTAGGGGGCGCTACAGTGAATCGCCCACAATTTTTGCATTTTCCTTGTTTCCATGCATTGTATTCTAACAAACTCCTCCTAGAGATTAAATCTGATTGATTTCAAATTCGGGCAATATGATGTTGAGACCTTTGCTGGGAAAAGTTATCAAAGGATTTTAAAAGCCATGAAAATGGAAGTTGTTTTAACTCAGCCCTTGCAGTACGTTCAACATAGATATACAACATTTGATAGGCGTATGTACCACATACCACGTTCCATGAAATCTCAAACTTTTGATAAATTTTAATATATTTACATACATATATATTAATTATATAAAATATATATTATATTATAAAATATATATACATACATACATACATGAATTAAAGCTGCTCGCAGCTGTGAGCGGGCCCTCGCTCCAGCACGTCGGGGGGTGCCGAAGGGTCGCCGCCTCGTCCGGCCGAGAACGTTCGCCCGCCAGGAAGCCCAGGCGCCCCCCCGACGTGCTTGAGCGAGGGCCCGCTCACAGCTATTTGTTTTTCTAAACCGCAAAAAAGAAGAAGATGTAATCATCTTTTGGCTGAATAAGTCATTCATAGAGAAACATAAACGTCATTATATTACAGCGTAAAATGATGACATGTGTTTATTAAAGTATGTATATTTCTTTATTCTGTCTTTGAATTGTACACATCTTTAAAAAAATAAACGTGTAAAACTTTGAAATGGTATTTGTTTATTGTTAGTAGAGGATATATTCAGCTATGCTTTAATCATAAATATATATTACGTTTAATATATATAGAGTTTATACAATTAAGCTGACATAAATTGTACTACTTGATTATGCTTACATAGGTTGTATTAATTGAGTATGCTATAGGTTGTATGACTTGCAGCACGGATATTGGGAATTTTTATGTATACTTTAGAATTACTATTCTACACTAGTTCAAAGCGAAGGCTCCTATATTACTCACAATATATACAGTTTACGTATATGGTTATGCTGACATAAGAATGTCTGAACTAACAGTGCTGAAGCAGTTGTTAAATACTGTGACTTGAGACATGATTTGTAACATCTTGCTTTCACCTCCTGTATAACCATACCTATATACGTCTCAAGCTGTAGCTTCATGTACGACGCACATGCATTAACCACAGCACCTCCTCAGCAGACGGAGAAGGCCGGACCCGCCTCACACACAGATAAACAGAGGGTCAGATCTTTGAAGCTCCTTAAGCCTCGTGT
This sequence comes from Myoxocephalus aenaeus, assembly GCA_038501785.1. Taxonomy (NCBI): domain Eukaryota; kingdom Metazoa; phylum Chordata; class Actinopteri; order Perciformes; family Cottidae; genus Myoxocephalus; species Myoxocephalus aenaeus. The sequence goes on from JBAMJR010000261.1 coordinate 276,587, forward strand.
GATCTCTACCTTGCGGAATTACTCAGTTTCAGGGATTCTGATGAAGCCAAACGTAGATAAATAGAAGCAACCTCTGACTGAGTGAACATACACATACAACAAGCTAGCTTCAAGCAGTAAACACTGTAAACCTTTAACCTGAATAAAACATACCTTTGTACCATTAGTACATAAGGGAACTACAACACCCGAATGTGTAGGTGAGTTATTTCGTGCCTCCCTTGCTAATAGCTGGAAACCTCTGATTCTTTGAAGGTCGGCAGTTGGAACGTGCCCTCAGGGTAAGTGACTTGGTGACCGTGTATTTTTGCCATACCTAATCTATTCGATATGAGACTTAATTCTCATAGACTGTAACTGGATTATAGGGCAGGGCATTTGGTTGTAGAATTGTTTTTACCGTCTCTGTGGGAGACGTTATGTCCGATACCTCTCCACTGTCTTATGGTGTACCGCAGGGCTCGATTCTGGGGCCTCTGTTTTTTTCTTTATATTTGTTACCTTTGGGAAAGATTATTAAAACTCATAACGTTGCTTATCATTTATATATAGATGTCCGTCTCTTTCAGGTTAACTAGGCTACTAGATTGTGTCAATGCTATTAGACACCTACACACACGAGTGGGTCACTTGAAGGGGCTCAATCAATCCCTCCACTGGGTAAAGGGTTACAGATGTGGAACTGCAGCTGTGATGAGTAAACCGCAAAAAGGGCCCCACAAAGACACGACTGTGCACCACAACATAAGGTGTGGACTCCATGGACCAGTTACCAAAAGACATCCTGAGCTCGGTTAACTAACTGCTAGGTTTCACCATGGATTATCCTACAAAGTGGCCAGAGGCCCAGACTGCCACACCAAGAGACTGAGACAATGGGAGAAGCTTTTGTCACTCACTTTGACAGAACTTGAACATGCGAGGCATGAATGAAACGTGAACGCCTCATTAGAGATGCACCCAGAGTACCCAACTGATCCTTGCAAAGGACCAGAAGGATCGTGACGTCCCATTACTGATGGCTTGTCACCGTGCAGGAACCATAGACTGTATATGAGAAGTGGACATAGTCGTGACGTCAGCTAATTGTTAGTGGACGGACGCTTTAGAGACTCAAGTTAAGCGTTTTGGCAGTCGCAATCTAGGATTACAGCGGTTGCCATCTTGGATTTTTGCAACCTGGAAACAGGAAGTTACCATGTTTGGACTGAGGAGTGACGTAGATACGTCATATACCCTGTCAATCACCTTGTATCCCCGCCCTAAAGCGTTCCCTGCTTTATGGTCCGTTTGACTCTAAATTACCATAATTTACTAAATGAACATCATGCTGTATTGAAGAAGACTTGAAACTAGAGATTGAGACATAAACTCATGTTTACAATGTTTACTGAGGGAATACATCAAGAGAGAAGTAGAGTCATTTATATAGACTTCTATACAACCAGAGGAGTTGCCCCCTGGTGGTCAGTAGACAAAATGCAGCTTTAACACACAAACATATACTTCTATAGTACCACAACCGCCGCCCCCTGGTGGTCAGGAGAGAGAATGCAGTTTGAAGACACTTCAGCATCGGCTTCACTCTGCAGAGCCGGTAGTTGTGTCCGATCTTTGTTGTGGGCCGGTCTTGATATTGGTTGTAGACCTGAGACTTGAAGGGAAACAAAATACTAAAGACGGTTCATCAGTTTTGTTGTGGTTAAATGTTTTTAATTAATATTGAAATACAATCAAACAGGCAACGGTTGTTTTTCTCCGAAACAAAATGTCTACAACCTGTTCTCGATGGTTGAACACAACAACGACAGACGGAAATTCTTCATTTAAATAATGAATAGTTTAAGTTTTACTTCTGGGAAAAAGAAGAAGAAAAACAAAACACGTAGTACAACAACAAAAAACGGCAAACAAAACGTGCTGACATTCAAACGAACGACTGCGTTGAAGCGAGTCGACAGACAGCTGGTCGGTGTCTCTTTCGTGAGCCAATCAAAGGAGAGCCGATCGATCAGCTGATTGATCAGTCGATCGCACAAACTCATCAACATCCGTCCGTCCTACAAACTGTCAAGTTCACACCTCGTATCTGAGGCAGTAAAAGAGACTCTTATTTTGGTGGGTTTGTCCTATTTTGGTTTCCTGAAGTGAGACGGATGTGTTCGTCTCCGTGATCAAACACTCCTCAGTATTTAACCGTTTACATTCCTGTCGCTGGGTTCAAACCTGTTGGGATTTATTCATGAATATGAATCATGAAATAAAAACCAGTTGGGGATGATTAAATTACATATGCATACTAATGATTTCATGACATCACGTGGGACTAATTATCGGTTTCTGATTCGTTCTGGCCACAAACGTGAACTAATTTGATTAATGTTAAACATATAAACCGTGAGCAAAAGAAAACATAATACATTATGTAAATAGAAGCAAATCTGCATTTATACTAAGGAGACAGGAAGTGTTTACCGTTTCAAACCGGTTATCTGAGCTTGCTAAACCCCTCCCCCGAATACAGCGATTGTCCAATCACATCTTAGCAACTGTAACTGGGCAGCTGGTCCGTGGAGCGATAAATTATTTGAGTGTTATTGTTTTGTTTTTTTAGAAAGGTGATAAAAGCCCACAACAGCAAAAGTGTAAAGAATAGCATGTTAATGTGTGCTACGCCAGTGAGGATTCATGTGATTTGATGCAACCTTTGAATCAGTGAATTACATTGTATATTCATTTAAAGTTGATGTCAGTAGCGTGTAAATATTGAGAGTGCATAGACAGATAAACTGTAAATAAGTTAACTATGAATGGAATGATGGAAATCAAATGAAAGATCTTCACCTAAAAAATATCCAAAGACAGAATAGATGATAGCATGGTGATGTACCCATTGTACCCAGGATGCTTTGTGTCAGATTTTTTTTTCCAACAATAAATGTAGGAATAAATTTAACAGTGATAATTGTGTGTCGAACATGGAAACAAGCAACCAATCGGGTGCGAGCGTGTTAAACCAGTGAACCAATCTGTGTTAGTTCTGGTTTACTATCTCGGGCTCTACTTGTTTGTCCGAGTGCGACAAGGGAGGGCAGAGCTCTGAGTCAGAGTCCGACTCTCCCTCTGCCATGTTTGGCTGGACAGTGGTACAGGCTCCTCCTCCTCCTCCTCCTCCTCCTCCTCCTCCTCCTCGGTCTCCCAGGGGGGTGGAGGAGTAGAAGCCATTGTTGAGGAAGTCCAGGTTCTCTCTGGACTGGGAGATGGAGAAGCCGCTGAAGGAGCGCTGCAGCTCCTCGTGGTCCACGGACGGGATGGAGGCGTCACTGTCCGGCTTCACCTCCTCTGCTCTTCCTCCTCCTCCTCTGATCCCATTGGACCCCTCTCCTCTTCCTCCTCCCCTCTCTGGTCTCTCTGCCCCCCCTCGGTCTCCGGTGCTGTGCCGGTTCGATCGGTTCCCGCCGTGTCTCTCTCCGGCCGGAGGAGGTGGGAGTCGAACCAGCGACCCGTCCCCCACTGGACTCGGCGTGTGGACGTGGCTGCGGTGGGGAAGGGCAGGGGGCGGGGCCTGCTGGTGGAGCTGGGAGCTGATTGGCTGCCAGGAGGTGGAGGCCGGGCAGGTGGGGGCTTTGCCCTTCCTGTGTCCGGTGGAGCTGCTGGAGCGGACCATCTTTGTCACGGAGCGGCTCTTCTCCATGTGGTCGCCAGGCAACGCCCTGCACAACAAAACGACATATTAACAAAACAAAGGTGGAAACCCATATGTCCTTATATGTACTGGTTCTGTTGTTTCCCAGTAATAGTAGACACTGACTGTGGGATCTTGGAGATGGACTGGCTCTTCTCCGGTTGGTCCACCGGGCTGTGGTAGGGCGGGGCCGGGTCTGGCTCCTTGGGTCCAAAGTAGGCGTCGGTCTCGGCCTGCGGGATTCCCATTCGCTGGATGTAGATGTTAACCAGGAAGTCCAACTTTCTCTCCATGGACAGGACCTGAGGAGCAAGACCGGCAGAGGGACAAACAGATTCAACACTGAAGCTGCAGCAAAAGCTGGAGGGGCTTTTGGGGGACAATCGGTTACCTGCTTCTCCACCTTCCCCAGCCGTCCCATCATGCTCGGATCCTCGGGAAGCTCCTCGTTGGCCGTTTTGGGACGGTCCTTGTCTGCGATCGGTGGTGTCCCTCTGCCGACTATCTGATCCACCCTGCCAATCAGGAGACAGAACAGACCTCACACAGTGACCTCACACAGTGACCTCTGTGAAAAGAACTGTGGAGGTGAAGTATACAACTTAAAATATTCACTCAAGGGTCAGAGGTCTTACCTCGACTGGAGGTTCTTGATGCGGGCGAGCATGTCCAAGTGTCCGGCTGAATACTGTTCAATCACATCCATTACATCATAGGGACGAAGACTCTCTTTAACCTTCCTCTTGGACACCATGAAGCGCATTATACTGAGAGAGAGAAAGAGAGAGAGAGAGGGAACAGGAAGTCAGCTGTCACCATCAACCTCTGAAGGAGCTGATGTGGTCTCAGGCATTAACAGTACTGATGTAGTCCAGCGGCTCTATCTTCATCTCACAGACGTACAGAGTCTTCTGACAATGGCTCTGGACCAAAGGGGCAACCTCCGGGTCTGAAAAGTGAAGCCAATGCTGAAGTGTCTTAAAACCTGTGACTCCTCTGGTTGTATAGAAGTCTATGCTTCATGTGTTGAAGCTGCATTCTCTCTCCTGACCACCAAGGGGTGACTCCTCTGGTTGTATAGAAGTCTATGCTTCATGTGTTAAAGCTGCATTCTCTCTACTGACCACCAGGGGGTGACTCTTCTGGTTTTATAGAAGTCTATATAAATGACTCTACTTCTCTCTCGATGTATTCCCTCAGTAAACATTGTAAACATGAGTTTATGTCTCAATCTCTAGTTTCAAGTCTTCTTCAATACAGCATGATGTTCATTTAGTAAATTATGGTCATTTAGAGTCAAACAGACCATAAAGCAGGGGACGCTTTAGGGCGGGGCTACAAGGTGATTGACAGGTCGCTGCCACAGCGTTGGATATGGTTGGATGAAGTGTTGATGAGTCCAAACCAGGACACAGACCCAGAGACAAAGAGCACACACACTACCCTTTAATGTAATGTGTGTGCTGAGGGTTGTTGGGTTTGAAGCTTTACAGCTCAACCACAATCTGGTTCTGATACCCGACTGTATGAATTATCTTCACAGAACTTTAACTTTAAATAACAAACAGGAGAGGAGCTATAGGAGGAATAAACAACACTTGTCTGTAGGACAAACACCACCAACAACAACAACAATGTATATATATATATATATATGATATATATCAGTGGTGGGCCGTCAGGACCAGCTAAGCCTTCTCTGCTGGCCTAAACAGAATCACAAAGTTATAGCAATTTTTGAATTTAATAGTTTTTCACAAATACACTACATGTATTATAATTATTTGTCCCTATTAGCTTATTTTCTCATTGCACAGCTCCTGTCTTCCTCTGTTGCTCTGCTTCCAGCCTGCAGCGCTACTTCCAGTGCAGCTTCTTTTAAGGAGAGCTTTCATCCAATCAGATTTCACCTCCTATGTCTCTATGGAAGCAGAGCGGCTTCAAGCTGGCCTTTGCCGATTAAAGTACATGGGGGACGTTGTCGTGATTGTCATGGACTTCAACCAATCAGATCTTTAGTTTGATATGCTGGCCGTATTCTTTGACATGCCAGCGCCTGTGAGGTGGCGTCAGCACTAACATGCGCTGTGATTGGTCAGTGGGCCAACCTAGGGTGACCAGATTTGAGTTTGTGAAAAAGAGGACACTTCGTCGAGGGAGGGGGGGGGGGTAGTAGTAGTGTATAGCATGCCGTGAACTTACATTTACGTTGAGATCGGTCGACCAATGACAGTTCTCTCTACGGTCAGAGCTTGCGCAAGAAGGTGGAACGTGAGGGAGATACCATTTCCAAAACTTGTAAGGGGGTAATAACTATTTTCCCAGACGTAGCAAAATCCCGGACGTTTTTGGAATCCCTGCCGGACGCTTTTTTTAGGTCTCGAAAAGAGGACATGTCCGGGAAAAATACGACGTCTGGTCACCCTAGCCAACCTGACTTGTGTCAACAGAAAGCTAGCTAGCTGCTAGCAGAACTCAGTAGGAGTAAGAAGAGTTCAGGCTGAAACAAGTTATGACATTTTTTGTGTTTTACTTGGTCTAGTTTTTTTAACACTCAATGGCTGAAACGGACTTGCTGGTGGATTTACTAAGGACGCCTTTCTCACGGAGGGTTACGGACATGTTTGGCGGTGACGATCTTAATATCGACTGCCAAAGTCGAGCGGACATTTTCAGCCCTAAAACGCATGAAAACCTATTCCAGAAACGCAACTGGGAGGCTCGACAGTCCTCACTGGCGTGCATGGCCATCGAGAAGGAGCCGGTACTGGAACTGAAGCTGAACTGTTTAACAAAGAGAGGAGGATGGACTTTGTCTTTAAGTGAACAGCATCTGGTGAGTGAACTGCTGTTTGTGTTACTATTTTTACATCTGAGGTGGTGTTTTCCATCGCGGTGGCGAATTTTACGAAAGTTAATATCGTTCCTTCTGGCTCGTGCTCTTGAGTGTGTGGTGTTTTAGTGCCGCAGTTTTGTTGGATTGTTTTGTCATATTTTGTTATAACTAAATGTGACTGGTTCTTGTTGATGTGGACTACATGCATTGTCCGTTAATGACGCAGCATCCCGTCATGCACGTATTATGTATACGATAGCAGACGGCACAGAAGGCCCAGGTAGAAAATGGACGGCCCGCCACTGATATATATGATATATAATATTATCATCATATAAATACGATGATAATATCTAGAAGAAGAAGAAGAATTAGGTGAAGGAAGAAGAAGAAGAAGAAGAAGAAGAAGAAGAAGAAGAAGAAGAAGAAGAAGAAGAATTAGGTGAAGGAAGAAGAAGAAGAAGAAGAATTAGGTGAAGGAAGAAGAAGAAGAAGAAGAAGAAGAAGAAGAAGAAGAAGAAGAAGAAGAAGAAGAAGAAGAAGAAGAAGAAGAAGAAGAAGAATTAGGTGAAGGAAGAAGAAGAAGAAGAAGAAGAAGAAGAAGAAGAAGAAGAATTAGGTGAAGGAAGAAGAAGAAGAAGAAGAAGAAGAAGAAGAAGAAGAAGAAGAAGAAGAAGAAGAAGAAGAAGAAGAAGAAGAAGAAGAATTAGGTGAAGGAAGAAGAAGAAGAAGAAGAAGAAGAAGAAGAAGAAGAAGAAGAAGAAGAAGAAGAATTAGGTGAAGGAAGAAGAAGAAGAAGAAGAAGAAGAATTAGGTGAAGGAAGAAGAAGAAGAAGAAGAAGAAGAAGAAGAAGAAGAAGAAGAAGAAGAAGAAGAAGAAGAAGAAGAATTAGGTGAAGGAAGAAGAAGAAGAAGAAGAAGAAGAAGAATTAGGTGAAGGAAGAAGAAGAAGAAGAAGAATTAGGTGAAGGAAGAAGAAGAAGAAGAAGAAGAAGAAGAAGAAGGTCTTATCAAACAGCATGACAGGGGAACTTTAGTATCAGACAACAGAAACAGTGAAACAACAGAAAACAATGAAGCTAACTGAAGGTCAGACTAACTGCTCTTACCCAACAGCTGACGGTGACCCATGACCCTGGGGTGAGCACAAATAAAAATAAATAAATAATAAATAACAATGTGAATAAAAAGCAGAATGAGTTCAGTGCATCCTAACCAGCAAATAAACAATAAACTGAGTAAAGTGATGAATGATGCGCAGAACAAAACTGATAAATAAAAGAAGATAAACAGGAACCAGTTCATACCAGATGGCTCTGATGGTGACCTTTAAGCCCCGGGTCAGATCCTGGCGGACGAACTCACAGTGGCAGCTTTTGTTGTCGTCGGCCATGTCTTCTCCTGGTAGGCTGGCGTCTGAGACAACAACAACAACAACATCATCATCATCATCATCATCTCACAGGTCGTTTCTCATTTCGTGCCTCCTTGTCTCCTCCAGCGTGAGACCCTTCTCTCTCTCTCTCTCTCTCTCTCTCTCTCTCTCTCTCTCTCCTCTCTCTCTCTCTCTCTCTCTCTCTCTCTCTCTCCTCTCTCTCTCTCTCCTCTCTCTCTCTCTCTCCTCTCTCTCTCTCTCCTCTCTCTCTCTCTCTCTCCCTCTCTCTCCCTCTCTCTCTCTCACACTCTCTCTCTCTCTCTCACACACACACACACACACTCTCTCTCTCTCTCTCTCTCTCACACACACACTCTCTCTCTCATGCACACACACACTCTCTCTCACACAGATGGACAGACGGACACACACACAGTGTTTCAACCTGCTGTTGACTTTATAAAACATTTGCTGAATGATATTTAATGAGCTCCATGAAGTTGAAAACGTTCCTCCTGCAGATGAAATGAGGTAAAACCTGTTAACCTGAGCTGTAGAGGTGTGGAGGTGTTTGTGGAATGAAACACACCTCTGTGTTACAGGTGAAGCGTTTAGCAGAGGAGGAGTCACAAAGCTCCGCCCCTCACCTGACTCACCTGAGACAAACAGTTTGTGTTTCTTCTTCACTAAAGAGACACACAGACTGAAAGAGAGACGATCAGATTCACCTTCAGACCAAACTAACAACTTCCTCTGAGTGAGTTCAGCTGCAGGAGAGAAAAGAGGAACACTACAACACTGCTGCTTCAACCTGCTGACACTCCACACCCTGAATGTGAGTTTGACTCAACACAGTGAAGTTATAGAGGAGGAGGGAGCCATGACTCATGTACTTTCTGTGTTTCAGCTTCACTCAGAGACAACATGGCTTCCAGATCAGAGGAGGATCTCTGCTGTCCAGTCTGTCAGGAAGTCTTTAGAGATCCTGTTCTTCTGTCATGTAGCCACAGCTTCTGTAAAGACTGTCTGAAGAGATGGTGGAGAGAGAAACCAACTCAGGAGTGTCCAGTTTGTAACAGAAGATCTTCAAAATGGGAACCACCTTGTAACCTGGTGTTAAAGAACCTGTGTGAGTCCTTCTTACTGGAGAGAGACCAGAGAGCTCCAGAGACTCTCTGCAGTCTGCACTCTGAGAAACTCAGACTCTTCTGTCTGGACCATCAGCAGCCAGTGTGTCTCGTCTGCAGAGACTCATGGAGACACACCAACCACAGAATCAGACCCATCGATGAAGCTGCTGCACAACTCAGGAAGAAGCTTCAGGAAACTCTGGAGTCCTTAAAGGAGAAGTTAAAGGTCTTTGAACAAGTTAAAGTGAAGTCTGATCAAACAGCAGAACACATGAAGGTCCAGGCCCGACGCACAGAGAGGCAGATTCAGGATCAGTTTAAGAAGCTTCACCAGTTTTTAGAGGAGGAAGAGGAGGCCAGGATGGCTGCACTGAGGGAGGAAGAGGAGCAGAAGAGTCAGATGATGAAGGAGAAGATGGAGGCTCTGAGCAGAGAGATAGCAGCTCTTTCAGACACAGTCAGAGCCACAGAGGACGAGCTGAGAGCTGAAGACGTCTCATTCCTCAACAACTACAAGGCTGCAGTGGAACGAGTCCAGCAGCGCCCCCTGCTGGAGGATCCACAGCTGCTCTCAGGAGCTCTGATAGACGAGGCCAAACACCTGGGCAACCTGACCTTCAACATCTGGAACAAGATGAAGGACCTGGTCTCCTACACTCCTGTGGTTCTGGACCCAAACACTGCTGATCCAAGACTCATCCTGTCTGAAGATCTGACCAGTGTGAGAGGAGGAGAGAGACAGAAGCTTCCTGATAATCCAGAGAGGATAGATGATAACTGTTCTGTTCTGGGCTCTGAGGGATTTAACTCTGGGACTCACAGCTGGGATGTCGAGGTAGGAGACAGTACAGACTGGTCACTTGGTGTGTTAGCAGAGTCTGTCCAGAGGAAGGGAGACATAGAGTCTGGATTATGGACAATAGAGTTCTATGGAAATCAATACTCATCAGAGTCACCATCAGCTCCATCCACTGCTCTCGTCGTGCAGAAGAATCCTCAGAGGATCAGAGTGAATCTGGACTGGAACAGAGGAAAGCTGTCGTTCTCTGATCCTGATACTAACACACACATACACACCTTCACACACACTTTCACTGAGAAGATGTTTCCATACATTGACACTGGTATTAATCTGAAGCTATCTCCACTGAAGGTCTGTGTGTCGGTGGAACAGAACAGTTAGAGAAAAGTCCCTGAATTTAACTGTTCAGCTGCACTCGTCCTCCTGCTGTCTCATTACTGAAAAGATCCTTTTAATTTACTTTTATTTTTATTAGAGCCAGAGCGAAGGACCTATTATTATTATTATTATTATTATTATTATTATTATTATTTTAATGTTTATTATTAGGGCCCGAGCACTGACGTAGTCAGAGCGAAGTCAGAGTGAAATTTGGCACACATGTCCGGGTGGGACTGCTCTACAAAAAAGTCAATCGTGCCATTAAAATGCGCCTACTTAGATTTTCCACCATTTTGAATTATGTGAAAAACTAATTATTGTCAACTTCTCCAAAAACGCTGGTTCCGATTCGTATGAAACTTTCTGTTGATCATCATTGGTTCAATGTGATCAAATGACACTTTGAACTTTGTTTATCTCATTGCGTTTAGAAGATATGAACCAATTAACCTCTTAAGGGTGTGGCTTAATACGTCAATACACATAACTTCCAAATCACTTGGCCTATCCTCACAAAAGTTGTAGCATATGTCAACATCGTGTCCCCTTAACATTGTTTCAGAATATTCAAACACTAGAGGGCGCTGCAGTGAATCGCCCAATTTTTGCATTATCCTTGTTTCCAGGCATTGTATTCTGACAAACTCTTCCTAGAGATTAAATCTGATTGATTTCAAATTTGGGCAATATGATGTTGAGACCTTTGCAGGGAAAAGTTATCAAAGAATGTTAAAATCCATGAAAATGGAAGTTGTTTTAACTCAGCCATACATAAAGCAGCCCTTGCAGTACGTTCAACATAGATATACAACATTTGATAGGCGTATGTACCACATACCACGTTCCATGAAACCTCATGCTTTTGATAACTTTTAATATATTTTATATATATATATATATATATATAAATATATATATATATATATATATATATATATGAATTAAAGCTGCTCGCAGCTGTGAGCGGGCCCTCGCTCCAGCATGTCGGGGGGGGGGCGCCGAAGGGTCGCCGCCTCGTCAGGCCGAGAACGTTCGCCCACCAGGAAGACGTTCTCGGCCAAGCGAGCCAACGACCCGATGATGTAATCATCTTTTGGCTGAATAAGTCATTCATAGAGAAACATAAACGTCATTATATTACAGCGTAATATGATGACATGTGTTTATTAAAGTATGTATATTTCTTTATTCTGTCTTTGAATTGTACACATCTTTAAAAAAATAAACGTGTAAAACTTTGAAATGGTATTTGTTTATTGTTAGTAGAGGATATATTCAGCTATGCATTAATCATAAAGATATATTGCGTTTAATATATAGAGTTTATATATAGGTATATTTATATATTTATTTCATATAGGTGACTTGGTGACCGTGTATTTTTGCCATACCTAATCTATTCAATATGAGACTTAATTCTCATAGACTGTAACTGGATTATAGGGCAGGGCATTTGGTTGTAGAATAAGTTTTACCGTTTCTGTGGGAGACGTTATGTCCGATAACTCTCCACTGTTTTATGGTGTACCGCAGGGCTCGATTCTGGGGCCTCTGTTTTTTTCTTTATATATTTGTTACCTTTGGGAAAGATTATTAAAACTCATAACGTTGAATATCATTTATGTATAGATGTCCGTCTCTTTCAGGTTAACTAGGCTACTAGATTGTGTCAATGCTATTAGACACCTACACACACATGAGTTTATGTCTCAATCTCTAGTTTCAAGTCTTCTTCAATACAGCATGATGTTCATTTAAAGGGTAAAGGGTTACAGATGTGGAACTGCAGCTGTGATGAGTAAACTGCAAAAAAGGGCCCCACAAAGACACGACTGTGCACCACAACATAAGGTGTGGACTCCATGGACCAGTTACCAAAAGACATCCTGAGCTTGGTTAACCAACTGCTGGGTTTCACCATGGATTATCCTACAAAGTGGCCAGAGGCCCAGACTGCCACACCAAGAGACTGAAACGATGGGAGAAGCCTTTGTCACCCACTTTGACAGAACTTTGACTCAGAGCTGTTTGCCGAGGTACGTCACTGGCGAGGCATTAATGAAACGTGAACGCCTCATTAGAGATGCACCCAGAGTACCCAACTGATCCTTGCAAAGGACCAGAATGATCGGGACGTCCCGTTACTGATGGCTCGTCACCGTGCAGGAACCATAGACTGTATATGAGAAGTGGACGTAGTCTTTGTGACGTCAGCTAATTGTTAGTGGACGGCCGCTTTAGAGACTCGAGTTAAGCGTTTTGGCAGTCGCAATCTAGGATTACGGCGGTTGCCATCTTGGATTTTTTTATTTATTTTTTATTCTTTTTCATTTTTATTTTTTTCTCTTCTTTCTTTCTCTTTACCGTTCACTCCTCTGCACACCTCATATTTAAACACTCATGCCACTAACATACACTTTTAACTTAAACACTCATCACTTTAACATACACTTTAACTTAAACACACATGTCACTTTAACGTACACTCACATTAACGTATCTGTTGTGTCTGAGCACTTTCTTATCTTACACTTATTTTAATACCCATTGCACTGTTGTTATCGTTGATTGTTGATTGTTGTTTGTCTCGTCTAACGTCCCATGTCCAATGTATGCACCTTCCGCCTCAAAAAATTCCTCGTTCGTGAAAACATTCCTGGCTAATAAACAGTTTCTTATTCTGATTCTGATTTTTGCAACCAGGAAACAGGAAGTTACCATATTTGGACTGAGGAGTGACGTAGATACGTCATATACCCTGTCAATCACCTTGTATCCCCGCCCTAAAGCATCCCCTGCGTTATGGTCCGTTTGACTCTAAATGACCATCATTTACTAAATGAACATCATGCTGTATTGAAGAAGACTTGAAACTAGAGATTGAGACATAAACTCATGTTTACAATGTTTACTGAGGGAATACATCAAGAGAGAAGTAGAGTCATTTATATAGACTTCTATACAACCAGAGGAGTCATCCCCTGGTGGTCAGAAGAGAGAATGCAGCTTTAACACATGAAGCATGTACTTCTATACAACCACAGCCGCCACCCCCTGGTAGTCAGTAGAGACAATGCATCTTTAAGACATGAAGCATAGACTTCTATACAATCAGAGGAGTCGCCCCCCTGGTGGTCAGGAGAGAGAATGCAGTTTGAAGACACTTCAGCATCGGTTCAGTCTGCAGAGCCGGTGGTTGTGTCCGATCTTTGTTGTGGGCCGGTCTTGATATTGGTTGTAGACCTGAGACTTGAAGGGAAACAAAATACTAAAGACGGTTCATCAGTTTTGTTGTGGTTAAATGTTTTTAATTAATATTGAAATACAATCAAACAGGCAACGGTTGTTTTTCTCCGAAACAAAATGTCTACAACCTGTTCTCGATGGTTGAACACAACAACGACAGATGGAAATTCTTCATTTAAATAATGAATAGTTTAAGTTTTACTTCTGGGAAAAAGAAGAAGAAAAACAAAACATGTAGTACAACAACAAAAAAACGGCAAACAAAACGTGCTGACATTCAAACGAACGACTGCGTTGAAGCGAGTCGACAGACAGCTGGTCGGTGTCTCTTTCGTGAGCCAATCAAAGGAGAGCCGATCGATCAGCCGATTGATCAGTCGATCGCACAAACTCATCAACATCCGTTCGTCCTACAAACTGTCAAGTTCACACCTCGTATCTGAGGCAGTAAAAGAGACTCTTATTTTGGTGGGTTTGTCCTATTTTGGTTTCCTGAAGTGAGACTGATGTGTTCGTCTCCGTGATCAAACACTCCTCAGTATTTAACCGTTTACATTCCTGTCGCTGGGTTCAAACCTGTTGGGATTTATTCATGAATATGAATCATGAAATAAAAACCAGTTGGGGATGATTAAATTACATATGCATACTAATGATTTCATGACATCACGTGGGACTAATTATCGGTTTCTGATTCGTTCTGGCCACAAACGTGAACTAATTTTATTAATGTTGAACATATAAATCTACCATGAGCAAAAGAAAACATAATACATTATGTAAATAGAAGCAAATCTGCATTCATACTAAGGAGACAGGAAGTGTTTACCGTTTCAAACCGGTTATCTGAGCTTGCTAAACCCCTCCCCCGAATACAGCGATTGTCCAATCACATCTTAGCAACTGTAACTGGGCAGCTGGTCCGTGGAGCGCTAAATTATTTGAGCGTTGTTGTTTTGTTTTTTTAGAAAGGTGATTAAAGCCAACAACAGCAAAAGTGTAAAGAATAGCATGTTAATGTGTGCTACGCCAGTGAGGATTCATGTGATTTGATGCAACCTTTGAATCAGTGAATTACATTGTATATTCATTTAAAGTTGATGTCAGTAGCGTGTAAATATTGAGAGCGCATAGACAGATAAACTGTAAATAAGTTAACTATGAATGGAATAATGGAAATCAAATGAAAGATCTTCACCTAAAAAATATCCAAAGACAGAATAGATGATAGCATGGTGATGTACCCATTGTACCCATGATGCTTTGTGTCAGATTTCTTTTCCCAACAATAAATGTAGGAATACATTTAACAGTGATAATTGTCAAACATGGAAACAAGCAACCAATCGGGTGCGAGTGTGTTAAATCAGTGAACCAATCTGTGTTAGTTCTGGTTTACTATCTCGGGCTCTACTTGTTTGTCCGAGTGCGACAAGGGAGGGCAGAGCTCCGAGTCAGAGTCAGACTCTCCCTCTGCCATGTTTGGCCGGACGGTGGAACAGGCTCCTCCTCCTCCTCCTCGGTCTCCCAGGGGGGTGGAGGAGTAGAAGCCATTGTTGAGGAAGTCCAGGTTCTCTCTGGACTGGGAGATGGAGAAGCCGCTGAAGGAGCACTGCAACTCCTTGTGGTCCACGGACGGGATGGAGGCGTCACTGTCCGGCTTCACCTCCTCTGCTCTTCCTCCTCCTCCTCTGATCCCATTGGACCCCACTCCTCCTCCTCTTCCTCCTCCCTTCTCTGGTCTCTCTGCCCCCCCTCGGTCTCCGGTGCTGTGCCGGTTCGATCGGTTCCCGCCGTGTCTCTCTCCGGCTGGAGGAGGTGGGAGTCGAACCAGCGACCCGTCCCCCACTGGACTCGGCGTGTGGCCGTGGCTGTGATGAGGAGGGGCAGGGGGCGGGGCCTGCTGGTGGAGCTGGGAGCTGATTGGCTGCCAGGAGGTGGAGGCCGGGCAGGTGGGGGCTTTGCCCTTCCTGTGTCCGGTGGAGCTGCTGGAGCGGACCATCTTTGTCACGGAGCGGCTCTTCTCCAAGTGGTCGCCAGGCAACGCCCTGCACAACAAAACAACATATTAACAAAACAAAGGTGGAAACCCATAAGTCCTTATATGTACTGGTTCTGTGGTTTCCCAGTAATAGTAGACACTGACTGTGGGATCTTGGAGATGGACTGGCTCTTCTCCGGTTGGTCCACCGGGCTGTGGTAGGGCGGGGCCGGGTCTGGCTCCTTGGGTCCAAAGTAGGCGTCGGTCTCGGCCTGCGGGATTCCCATTCGCTGGATGTAGATGTTAACCAGGAAGTCCAACTTTCTCTCCATGGACAGGACCTGAGGAGCGAGACCGGCAGAGGACCAAACGGATTCAGCACTGAAGCTGCAGCAAAAGCTGGAGGGGCTTTTGGGGGACAGACTGGTTTGCCGTCGGTTACCTGCTTCTCCACCTTCCCCAGCCGTCCCATCATGCTCGGATCCTCGGGAAGCTCCTCGTTGGCCGTTTTGGGACGGTCCTTGTCTGCGATCGGTGGTGTCCCTCTGCCGACTATCTGATCCACCCTGCCAATCAGGAGACAGCACAGACCTCACACAGTGACCTCACGCAGTGACCTCTGTGAAAAGAACTGTGGAGGTGAAGTATACAACTTAAAATATTCACTCAAGGGTCAGAGGGTCTTACCTCGACTGGAGGTTCTTGATGCGGGCGAGCATGTCCAAGTGTCCGGCTGAATACTGTTCAATCACATCCATTACATCATAGGGACGAAGACTCTCTTTAACCTTCCTCTTAGACACCATGAAGCGCATTATACTGAGAGAGAGAAAGAGAGAGAGAGAGGGAACAGGAAGTCAGCTGTCACCATCAACCTCTGAAGGAGCTGATGTGGTCTCAGGCATTAACAGTACTGATGTAGTCCAGCGGCTCTATATTCATCTCACAGACGTACAGAGTCTTCTGACAATGGCTCTGGACCAAAGGGGCAACCTCCGGGTCTGAAAAGTGAAGCCAATGCTGAAGTGTCTTAAAACCTGTGACTCCTCTGGTTGTATAGAAGTCTATGCTTCATGTGTTGAAGCTGCATTCTCTCTCCTGACCACCAGGGGGTGACTCTTCTGGTTTTATAGAAGTCTATATAAATGACTCTACTTCTCTCTTGATGTATTCCCTCAGTAAACATTGTAAACATGAGTTTATGTCTCAATCTCTAGTTTCAAGTCTTCTTCAATACAGCATGATGTTCATTTAGTAAATTATGGTCATTTAGAGTCAAACAGACCATAAAGCAGGGGATGCTTTAGGGGCGGGGCTACAAGGTGATTGACAGGTCGCTGCCACAGCGTTGGATATGGTTGGATGAAGTGTTGATGAGTCCAAACCAGGACACAGACCCAGAGACAAAGAGCACACACACTACCCTTTAATGTAGTGTGTGTGCTGAGGGTTGTTGGGTTTGAAGCTTTACAGCTCAACCACAATCTGGTTCTGATACCCGACTGTATGAATTATCTTCACAGAACTTTAACTTTAAATAACAAACAGGAGAGGAGCTATAGGAGGAATAAACAACACTTGTCTGTAGGACAAACACCACCAACAACAACAACAATGTATATATATATATATATGATATATATCAGTGGTGGGCCGTCAGGACCAGCTAAGCCTTCTCTGCTGGCCTAAACAGAATCACAAAGTTATAGCAATTTTTGAATTTAATAGTTTTTCACAAATACACTACATGTATTATAATTATTTGTCCCTATTAGCTTATTTTCTCATTGCACAGCTCCTGTCTTCCTCTGTTGCTCTGCTTCCAGCCTGCAGCGCTACTTCCAGTGCAGCTTCTTTTAAGGAGAGCTTTCATCCAATCAGATTTCACCTCCTATGTCTCTATGGAAGCAGAGCGGCTTCAAGCTGGCCTTTGCCGATTAAAGTACATGGGGGACGTTGTCGTGATTGTCATGGACTTCAACCAATCAGATCTTTAGTTTGATATGCTGGCCGTATTCTTTGACATGCCAGCGCCTGTGAGGTGGCGTCAGCACTAACATGCGCTGTGATTGGTCAGTGGGCCAACCTAGGGTGACCAGATTTGAGTTTGTGAAAAAGAGGACACTTCGTCGAGGGAGGGGGGGGGGGTAGTAGTAGTGTATAGCATGCCGTGAACTTACATTTACGTTGAGATCGGTCGACCAATGACAGTTCTCTCTACGGTCAGAGCTTGCGCAAGAAGGTGGAACGTGAGGGAGATACCATTTCCAAAACTTGTAAGGGGGTAATAACTATTTTCCCAGACGTAGCAAAATCCCGGACGTTTTTGGAATCCCTGCCGGACGCTTTTTTTAGGTCTCGAAAAGAGGACATGTCCGGGAAAAATACGACGTCTGGTCACCCTAGCCAACCTGACTTGTGTCAACAGAAAGCTAGCTAGCTGCTAGCAGAACTCAGTAGGAGTAAGAAGAGTTCAGGCTGAAACAAGTTATGACATTTTTTGTGTTTTACTTGGTCTAGTTTTTTTAACACTCAATGGCTGAAACGGACTTGCTGGTGGATTTACTGAGGACGCCTTTCTCACGGAGGGTTACGGACATGTTTGGCGGTGACGATCTTAATATCGACTGCCAAAGTCGAGCGGACATTTTCAGCCCTAAAACGCATGAAAACCTATTCCAGAAACGCAACTGGGAGGCTCGACAGTCCTCACTGGCGTGCATGGCCATCGAGAAGGAGCCGGTACTGGAACTGAAGCTGAACTGTTTAACAAAGAGAGGAGGATGGACTTTGTCTTTAACCCTCTGAGGTCGGCGCCCGCGTCGAAGCGTTACACCAGGTGTCTAAATGTTTAATAAAATTATAATCATCACAATAATACGTCACATAAATATGGTTAAAAATCTGGCGGATAGATATGGTTTCCACTTCCGCGTCTGAGCATCTAAACATGGACATGAGGCGTGCAAAGCTTCCCTGTGAGTAAGAAGGTGCCAAGCAAAGAGTCCTGAGCAGAGCTATATTGGAGGGGACAGACGGCGCAGCTTCAGAGCCTGAAGGATTCACTAACAAGGAGCTAGCCGGAGCTAACGGGCCAGATAGCTGGCCACAGCGTTTCTGTGAGACTGAACGGTGAGTAATCAATTGTTGTCCCTATCACCGTTAACTTTCTTACAGTGAACATAGTACGACCAGTAGTGCTGGACCTCCATTATATGTTTGTAAGACAGTAAATAACGTGTGTTGACGAGAGCTACGAGCGATTAGCACGTCGGTAAATAGTGCCGTGTTGGCTGTTATCATCCGTATATATGACTAAACGGGGCATAATCAATTGTTGTCTCTATCACCGTTAACTTTCTTACAGTGAACATAGTACGACCAGTAGTGTTGGACCTCCATTATATGTTTGTAAGACAGTAAATAACGTGTGTTGACGAGAGCTACGAGCGATTAGCACGTCGGTAAATAGTGCCGTGTTGGCTGTTATCATCCGTATATATGACTAAACGGGGCATAATCAGTTGTTGTCTCTATCACCGTTAACTTTCTTACAGTGAACATAGTACGACTAGTAGTGTTGGACCTCCATTATATGTTTGTAAGACAGTAAATAACGTGTGTTGACGAGAGCTACGAGCGATTAGCACGTCGGTAAATAGTGCCGTGTTGGCTGTTATCATCCGTATATATGACTAAACGGGGCATAATCAGTTGTTGTCTCTATCACCGTTAACTTTCTTACAGTGAACATAGTACGACTAGTAGTGTTGGACCTCCATTATATGTTTGTAAGACAGTAAATAACGTGTGTTGACGAGAGCTACGAGCGATTAGCACGTCGGTAAATAGTTCTGTGTTGGCTGTTATCATCCGTATATATGACTAAACGGGGCATAATCAATTGTTGTCTCTATCACCGTTAACTTTCTTACAGTGAACATAGTACGACCAGTAGTGTTGGACCTCCATTATATGTTTGTAAGACAGTAAATAACGTGTGTTGACGAGAGCTACGAGCGATTAGCACGTCGGTAAATAGTGCCGTGTTGGCTGTTATCATCCGTATATATGACTAAACGGGGCATAATCAACTGTTGTCTCTATCACGTTAACTTTCTATCAGTGAACTCATAGTGACTGTATTAATGTATTTTACAGAGTGGATTCAGAGCTGTGAGGGTCCAGAGGACAACATGCAGCATCGCTGCAGCAGCCTCCCTGTCCGTCTGCCTGCCTGAACACATCACCTAGCAGGCCGCAAAGCCAGCCACAGCTCATCATCCCCACCATATAATAATAAATTTTTTTAGACATTAAATTACATGTGTCTACCATTTTATTCATATATTCCACTGCTTTTGTGAACCTAAGACCTTTTGGTAAACCAATTTCCATCACCAAAACCGATATCCCACCGGAGTAAAGTTATGTTTTCATAACAAATATGAGACATTTCCAAAATCAAGATTCAATTTTTCAGCTTTAGTCATATTTTCATATTTACACTTGTGCCTTTGGTACAATGGTGCCTCATTATATAGATAGCTGAGATTGTTCTGTATTTTTTGATATACAACACATGATTTTGTATCATATGCTAGTGACTTTAAAAAGGGGAATTTAAAAAGTATGTAAAATCAAGAAAAATCAAGAAATTGACCACCAGACCTCCAAGTGTTAAGTGAACAGCATCTGGTGAGTGAACTGCTGTCTGTGTTACTGTTTTTACATCTGAGGTGGTGTTTTCCATCACGGTGGCGAATTTTACGATAGTTAATATCGTTCCTTCTGGCTCGTGCTCTTGAGTGTGCGGTGTTTTACTGCCGCAGTTTTGTTGGATTGTTTTGTCATATCTTGTTATAACTAAATGTGACTGGTTCTTGTTGATGTGGACTACATGCATTGTCCCTTAATGACGCAGCATCCCGTCATGCACGTATTATGTATACGATAGCAGACGGCACAGAAGGCCCAGGTAGAAAATGGACGGCCCGCCACTGATATATATGATATATAATATTATCATCATATAAATACGATGGTAATATCTAGAAGAAGAAGAAGAAGAAGAAGAAGAAGAAGAAGAAGAAGAAGAAGAAGAAGAAGAAGAAGAAGAAGAAGAATTAGGTGAAGGAAGAAGAAGAAGAAGAAGAAGAAGAAGAAGAAGAAGAATTAGGTGAAGGAAGAAGAAGAAGAAGAATTAGGTGAAGGAAGAAGAAGTAGAAGAAGAAGAAGAAGAAGAAGAAGAAGAATGTCTTATCAAACAGCATGACAGAGGAACTTTAGTATCAGACAACAGAAACAGTGAAACAACAGAAAACAATGAAGCTAACTGAAGGTCAGACTAACTGCTCTTACCCAACAGCTGACGGTGACCTTTGACCCTGGGGTGAGCACAAATAAAAATAAATAAATAATAAATAACAATGTGAATAAAAAGCAGAATGAGTTCAGTGCATCTAACCAGCAAATAAACAATAAACTGAGTAAAGTGATGAATGATGCGCAGAACAAAACTGATAAATAAATGAAGATAAACAGGAACCAGTTCATACCAGATGGCTCTGATGGTGACCTTTAAGCCCCGGGTCAGATCCTGGGGGACGAACTCACAGTGGCAGCTTTTGTTGTCGTCGGCCATGTCTTCTCCTGGTAGGCTGGCGTCTGAGACAACAACAACAACAACAACAACAACAACATCATCATCATCATCATCTCACAGGGCATTTTTGATTTCGTGCCTCCTCGTCTCCTCCAGCGTGAGACCCTAAACTCTCTCTCACACACACACTCTCAACCTGCTGTTGACTTTATAAAACATTTGCTGAATGATATTTAATGAGCTCCATGAAGTTGAAAACGTTCCTCCTGCAGATGAAATGAGGTAAAACCTGTTAACCTGAGCTGTAGAGGTGTGGAGGTGTTTGTGGAATGAAACACACCTCTGTGTTACAGGTGAAGCGTTTAGCAGAGGAGGAGTCACAAAGCTCCGCCCCTCACCTGACTCACCTGAGACAAACAGTTTGTGCTTCTTCTTCACTAAAGAGACACACAGACTGAAAGAGAGACGATCAGATTCACCTTCAGACCAAACTAACAACTTCCTCTGAGTGAGTTCAGCTGCAGGAGAGAAAAGAGGAACACTACAACACTGCTGCTTCAACCTGCTGACACTCCACACCCTGAATGTGAGTTTGACTCAACACAGTGAAGTTATAGAGGAGGAGGGAGCCATGACTCATGTACTTTCTGTGTTTCAGCTTCACTCAGAGACAACATGGCTTCCAGATCAGAGGAGGATCTCTGCTGTCCAGTCTGTCAGGAAGTCTTTAGAGATCCTGTTCTTCTGTCATGTAGCCACAGCTTCTGTAAAGACTGTCTGAAGAGATGGTGGAGAGAGAAACACACTCAGGAGTGTCCAGTTTGTAAGAGAAGATCTTCAAAGGAAGAACCACCTCGTAACCTGGTGATAAAGAACCTGTGTGAGTCCTTCTTACTGGAGAGAGACCAGAGAGCTCCAGAGACTCTCTGCAGTCTGCACTCTGAGAAACTCAGACTCTTCTGTCTGGACCATCAGCAGCCAGTGTGTCTCGTCTGCAGAGACTCAGAGAAACACACCGACCACAGATTCAGACCCATCGATGAAGCTGCTCCACAACTCAAGAAGAAGCTTCAGGAAACTCTGAAGCCCTTAAAGGAGAAGTTAAAGGTCTTTGAACAAGTTAAAGTGAAGTCTGATCAAACAGCAGAACACATGAAGGTCCAGGCCCGACGCACAGAGAGGCAGATTCAGGATCAGTTTAAGAAGCTTCACCAGTTTCTAGAGGAGGAAGAGGAGGCCAGGATGGCTGCACTGAGGGAGGAAGAGGAGCAGAAGAGTCAGATGATGAAGGAGAAGATGGAGGCTCTGAGCAGAGAGATAGCAGCTCTTTCAGACACAGTCAGAGCCACAGAGGACGAGCTGAGAGCTGAAGACGTCTCATTCCTCAACAACTACAAGGCTGCAGTGGAACGAGTCCAGCAGCGCCCCCTGCTGGAGGATCCACAGCTGCTCTCAGGAGCTCTGATAGACGAGGCCAAACACCTGGGCAACCTGACCTTCAACATCTGGAACAAGATGAAGGACCTGGTCTCCTACACTCCTGTGGTTCTGGACCCAAACACTGCTCATCCAAAACTCATTCTGTCTAAAGATCTGACCAGTGTGAGACTAGGAGAGAGACAGAAGCTTCCTGATAATCCAGAGAGGATTTATTATTACTGGTCTGTTCTGGGCTCTGAGGGATTTAACTCTGGGACTCACAGCTGGGATGTCGAGGTAGGAGACAGTGTAGTCTGGTCACTGGGTGTGTTAGCAGAGTCTGTCCAGAGGAAGGGAGACATAGAGTCTGGATTATGGAGAATAGATTTCGTTATAGGTAAATACTCATCAGAGTCACCATCAGCATTCACTGCTCTCGTCGTGCAGAAGAATCCTCAGAGGATCAGAGTGAATCTGGACTGGAACAGAGGAAAGCTGTCGTTCTCTGATCCTGATACTAACACACACATACACACCTTCACACACACTTTCACTGAGAGGATGTTTCCAATCATTTACATTTGTGATGATCTGAAGATATCACCACTGAAGGTCTGTGTGTCGGTGGAACAGAACAGTTAGAGAAGAAGAGAAAAGTTCAGCTGCACTCGTCCTCCTGCCGTCTCATTACTGAAAACATCTGTTTAATTCTCTTCCACTTATTTTGTTGTTATTTTCTTTTTCTTTTTAAATCAGTTCAACAACCTGCTTTTCATTTCTATAAGTAAAAATGTTTCACTTAGTTTATGAACGGTTCTTTTATTTGTTTTTCTAAACCGTTTCATTTTAAATAGTTTTGGAGTATTTTGATTCATGTGTTTGGAGCCATAAAGACGAGGAGCTTCTCTCATTTCTACATGTTGATGATGTATGAAACATTTATTATGTACTAATCAATAACCTCTTAAAGGGCCCCTGTGTGTGTTTGTGTGCATATTAGAGTGTTTAGTGTGTTTTAGTGTATGTTTTAGAGTGTGTATTAGAATCTATTAGCGAGTGTTACTGTGTGTGTCAGTGTGTATAAGTGTGTGTGTGTGTGTGTGTGTGTGTGTGTGTTAGCCTGTGCTAGTGTGCGTTAAAGTGTGTTAGTGTATATTATTGTCTGTTAGTGGGTATTAATGTGTGTTAGTTTGTGTATTAGAGTGTGTGTGTGTGTGTGTGTGTGTGTGTGTGTGTGTGTGTGTGTGTGTGTGTGTGTGTGTGTGTGTGTGTGTGTGTGTGTGTGTGTGTGTGTGTCTGCTGACCTGGGGAGCTCTTCTGTCTGAACTCTTCGTTCTGCATCTCTATCAGCACTGCAGGAGGAGAGAGGAGACAAACTCATCATCATCACCTTCATCATCATCACCTTCTGAGAGCTAGTGAAACAATGTGGAGGCTCTCTAGCGTTCAGTAGACTAACATGATTTGTTCACTCATAATATATTTTATATATAGTATATTGTGTATATATATATATATATATTATAATATATTGTATGTATACTCTCTCTATATATATATATATATATATATATATATATATATATATAATAGGGGGTTAAATGTATTTTGAGTTGCAGTGAGGCTCATAATGTACTCATCATAATAAAGAGTATTACACACTGAACTTGAACATGAACACATTCATTTGCATTTCTTAATAAAACTATTAACAATGTCTGACTTAAGTATACATATGTAAAAGATACGTATATATGTTGATAAATATGTTGTGTTGTTGGTGCCATAGAGCCACCCGTCCTATTCTTCTTAGTAAAACTTAAATCCCTAATTAAATACCACAGCATGTGATGTTCAGGAGGGTTCTAAAGTATTGTTATGCCACTTTTAGATGAAACTAAGCCATCTTAATCATAATATGTTGCTTCTAGGTGGCTGAGAATATGAACAAAAGTATACAGACATACAGATGTGAGACAATGAAAAGATCAGTGGATGAGTAAGTAGACTGTAAAATAATAAATACATGGCCTGCATGAGTCGTGACGTCCAGGCAGCTCGTTCTCTTACCTTCAGAGTTCTGGCGCGAGGCCGCTCCTCGGATCCTGAAGGCCTGCCTGGTTCTGCTGCGTTCTCCGAAGCTCCAGCTCTTCGGGACCTTGCTGGGACTCTCCTCCGGATTGGGCTCCGTGCCGGGGGACCCTCGCAGGGCCTGGACGTTCCCCAGTGCTCCAGGAGTAGCAGCTGGGCCGACTGTGGGGAACCAGTGGAGATAGGAAGTAGGGAAGGAAAGAAGGAGGTTGAGAATGAGAAGCACCAGTTTGTTTGTGTCCTGGTTAATGCCAGCAGTCAAAGCAGTTCCTCCAGCAGCCTGGAAGTTCATCCTGTCCGTTAAACGCTTGATAAACTGGTAGATTGTCTAGTTTTGACTGGTTGGTGGGAATGAGAACCTGCAGACTGTTGAGTCTCAACTGATCAAACTAAACCAAAGAACTTCCTGTGACTGTTCCCCATTCATTCAAATCAAAAAGCTCCCAAAAAAGTTACTGAATGCAGAAAACAACAGATATGAGTCCACTGTGTTTACGTGTCTTCCTCAAACTTCAGACTCAACGGAGAACCTGTTGAACATTTAAGGACTTTGGCTTGATTACCCACCGTGCTGAGGTGAACCTTTTCCTTTGGTCACTGAACTCCGGGGAGACGAGAAGACCCACTCCTTCAGACTGACCTTGTGACTGCAGACAGACAGACAGACAGACAGTTGTATTTGGATCTAAAAGGTTTCGGCATCTGGCAGCAGTCTGGAAGAAAATGTCCTGAATGTCCTTTATTGTGAACAAATCCTCCTTCTTTCCAAACATGTGACATTTCTTATTTCTTGTCCATGATTTCTGAGTTGGTGTTCAGCCAATGCTAAAGTGTCTTAAAGCTGCATTCTCTCTCTTGACTCCTCTGTTTGTATAGAAGTCTATGCTTCATGTGTTAAAGCTGCATTCTCTCTCCTGATCACCAGGGGGCGACTCCTCTGGTTGTATAGAAGTATATGCTTCACGTGTTAAAGCTGCATTCTCTCTCCTGACCACCAGGGGGGCAACTCCTCTGGTTGTTTAGAAGTATATGCTTCATGTGTTAAAGATGCATTCTCTCTACTGACCACCAGGGGGGGGATTCCTCTGGTTGTATAGAAGTCTATACTTCATGTGTTAAAGCTGCATTCTCTCTCCTGATCACCAGGGGGCGACTCCTCTGGTTGTATAGAAGTCTATGCTTCATGTGTTAAAGCTGCATTCTCTCTACTGACCACCAGGGGGCGACTCTTCTGGTTGTATAGAAGTATACACTGACCTGGGAGACTGTTCAGGCTGGACATCCTTCCTGCAGACAGAGAGAGAGAGAGAGTTATTATTATCCATCAAATAAATTTGATTATGATAATCCTGATTTCCTGAAA
>JBAMJR010000261.1:307500-310000 GCA_038501785.1 Myoxocephalus aenaeus
CATTTTTCAAAATGTAATTATATATAATGAAGTATATATTGCATGTTTAGTGACCATCGGTTGTCCCCTACTTTTAATGATTCATTGTGGGATACTTTGAGTCCTCTTTATATATATATATATATATATATATATATATATATATATATATATATATATATATATTCGTACATACTATATATATATATATATTCATACATATATAGTCGTACATACATACATATATATATATATACGAATCATTATCGATTAATCTGCTGATTAATTCCTCAATTAATACATTAATCATTTATGAATTGTATAAAAACAATCAGAAAAGAGCCAATCACAAGTTCCCATACAAATAATAAACACAACCAGCTGACTGATGTAACAATCTAAACGTACACAGAAAGTCATCATGATTTAAACCGACAAGTTTATCAAATATCATCAAGCTACGGAAACTAAGAAGGAACACAAGGACCTAAAAATATCACCATCATCATCATAGAACGTGTTCAGTGTGGCTCTCTGATCGGGGAGATGACTGATGTGTGTTCAACACCACGAGTCACGCAGAGTTTACCAGAATGTAGAGAGCGTCCTCTGAAGACTTCTCGTACTCTCTGATGGTGGAGAACACAGACAGAACCAGACAGGAGAACACCAGCACGAACCTGAACAGAGAACACACACACACACACACACACACATTTATGGATACTGATCTCAGATCTGTGTTACGATGGAGAGGGGAAGATTGAGACTGTGACACCTGATCTGACATCTAGCTGATCCTCAGAGCAGACTGTAGTTGTGTTTCTTTTATATATATATATATATATTAGGGCTGGGCAAAGTTGAACAAATGTAACTGATTAATCACATGTGATATTTCAGTTTTTCTTTTTTAATAAATTTGCGCTTTGAGTGGTCGGAAGACTAGAAAAGCGCTATACAAGTATATATATATATATATATATATATATATATATATATATATATATATATGAGAGAGAGAGAGAGAGAGAGAGAGAGAGAGAGAGAGAGAGAAAACAGACATATATCTGAATATATACATATATAAATATGAATATAAATGTGTAGGTGTAAAGACAGGTACTTACACGTATGCGTGGTAGATGAAGGCCCATCCTCGAGGTCTCTCCAGGACGTTGTACAGGAAGTTCTGCAGTCGCCTGTAGAGGGCGTTTCTCTTCGGAGGTTTCTTTGCTCCAGAGACGCTGCTGCGCAGCCGGCGAGGACCGTCCTCCCCACCTGCACACAGGTAAATACTCACTGATTCACACTTATACACACGGAGCCAGCGTGAAATAAAAACTGTTAGGCATTTTAGCGTATGCGTCAAGATGAATTCTCTTTTTCTGCCCCAGTCTTATTTCACTACATTTATACAGCTCAACAGTGACCACACACTTTCTGAACGGCTCTGGTTCCTGAAGGGAATCTCCCATTCATTCATTCACTCCATTGACACTCTATTTTCATAATTTAAGAGAAAGAATGCAGCTTGAACACATGAATCATAGACTTCTATACAACCAGAGGAGTCTCCCCCTGGTGATCAGGAGAGAGAATGCAGCTTGAACACATGAATCATAGACTTCTATACAACCAGAGGAGTCTCCCCCTGGTGGTCAGGATAGGGAATGCAGCTTTAACACATGAAGCATAGACTTCTATACAACCAGAGGAGTCACCCCCTGGTGGTCAGGAGACAGAATGTAGCTTTAACACATGAAGCATAGACTTCTATACAACCAGAGGAGTCTCCCCCTGGTGATCAGGAGAGAGAATGCAGCTTTAACACATGAAGCATAAACTTCTATACAACCAGAGGAGTCTCCCCCTGGTGGTCAGGAGAGAGAATGCAGCTTTAACACATGAAGCATAGACTTCTATACAACCAGAAGAGTCGCCTCCTGGTGGTCATAGAGAGAATGCAGCTTTAACACATGAAGCACATACTTCTATACAACCAGAAGAGTCACCCCCTGCTGGTCATAGAGAGAATGCAGCTTTAACACATGAAGCATAGACTTCTATACAACCAGAGGAGTCGCCCCCTGGTGGTCATAGAGAGAATGCAGCTTTAACACATGAAGCATAGACTTCTATACAACCAGAGGAGTCGCCCCCTGGTGGTCAGGAGAGAGGTCTCTGATTGGTCGTGACTTTTACACTTCAGGATTGTGGGAAGTGTAGTACTCCTCAATGATACAGGGCGACTGTGGCTCAGTTGTGACCAGGGTCATCCTTCAATCAGAGGATCGGTGGTTCGATCCCCGGCTCCGCTAGCTCATGTTGTTGTGTCCTTGAGCAAGACACTTAACCCTAAATTTCTCCCTAGACTAGAAAAGCACTATACAAGTACGGGTCCATTAAACACGTGGTTTTCTACTAATCAGAAAAAGAAAGAGATTTTCACTTGCAGAACTGTGGAGCTCCATGTTGGTAGAAAGAGATCCTTGAATCAGTAAAGCTACAGAGACCAAGG